>OMNW01031313.1:0-12497 GCA_900303245.1 Selene dorsalis
CCCCCTCCCCCCCCCCCCCTCCCCTCCCCCCCCCCCCCTTCCTCTCCTCTCCTCTCCTCTCCTCTCCTCTCCTCTCCTCTCCTCTCCTCTCCCATCCTCTCCTTTCTCTCCTCTCCTCTCCTCTCCTCTCCTCTCCTCTCCTTCTCCCCTCCTCCCTCTGTCCTTCCCATCCCTGTGTTCCAGCGGAGGAGCAGTCAGTCAGCAGGTTGTTCCTTTGTGCTTGATCTAACCATGTGGCTGCCAGGTTCCTAAAGTGGAACATGGTTCTGTCAAGCACCATGGAACGGCCCTGCAAAACCCTACAGCATGTCCAAGACGCAAGAGACAGCAATCTCCTGTCGTCACCCCACAACCTCTGTGTGTGTCTGTCTGTGTGTCTGTGTGTCTGTGTCTGTGTCTGTGTGTGTGTGTGTGCTCGTGTCCATGTGTGTGTGTGAGAGGGGGAGTTTGATAGATGACTGCCTGGGTGTGTGTAAGCATTTTTCTGCTATGATCTAATTTTTGATGCTGTTTTCTTTGTGCTGTGGTTTCTAACACTAACAGTTACTTTGTAGTCTAACAGGACAGAACAACTGCAGTATGTTTGTCCTCATGTGTGTGCGTGTGTGTCCCTTTATACACGTCTTGATCTCGACAGTTTGTGTGTCTTGCAGACTTGGCTCCTTATGCTCATGAGTAATGTTACATATGATCACAATCAGCAATGTTTTCGGTTCATTTGACATTTTGAACTCTAAACAAAAGCGGCACAGCCCATCTGCAAAGTCTCAAAATGACCTCCATTGTATCACGTCCTTCACCTTGACCATCCTCGGAGTTTATGTCAGAACAGGCACCAGGAAATGCTGGGGTTCAATTCATGCATGGTGAGGGCAGTCAGTGACGTTGTGGTTGTGATTGTGGCCAGGTACGGAGGATTACCGCAGCAAGCTTGGAGGGGACTGCTTCGCCGACTTGGCCTGCCCCGAGAAGTGTCGCTGTGAGGGCACCACGGTCGACTGCTCCAACCAGAAACTTGCCAAAATACCAGATCATATTCCTCAATACACCGCGGAACTGTGAGTCATGCCGGATTTGTCTGGTCCAACGTGTTTCTGTACATCGCCCTTTATGTCACCTCCTCCTCTGTCTCTGTTTCTTCTCTCTCTCTCTCTCTTTGTCTCTGACCAGCCTCTTCTCTTCTCTTTTCTCAGGCGTCTCAACAACAATGAATTCACTGTGCTCGAGGCGACAGGGATCTTCAAAAAGTTACCTCAGCTGAGGAAGATGTGAGTCAGACATGTTAACAGAAACAAAGCACATGTGGTTGAGAGAAAGTCATACTCAGAACTCCCTCATAACTTCCTCCTGTTGTTTTCACTCCTCTCATTCTTGTTGCCTCTCTCGCTCCTGCATCCCTCTCTCTGCAGTAACCTGAGTAATAACCGCATCACTGACATAGAGGAGGGGACGTTTGAAGGAGCTTCAGGGGTCAATGAGCTGATCCTGACCTCCAACAGACTGGAGAACATCCACCACCGCATGCTGAAGGGACTGAGTGGCCTCCGCACACTGTGGGTACACACACACAAATGAATATGCAATCACATATCAAGTATGCATCCTATTCAAATGTGCTTCACTATACATGCCCTCATGATTTCTTTTGAAATACATTGAACCTCTTCTGCCCGTGTGTGTGTGTGTGTGTTTGAGTAGTATGCTGAGGAGTAACCGAATCAGCTGTGTGAGCAACAGCAGCTTTGTGGGGTTGAGCTCGGTACGTCTTCTGTCGCTCTATGACAACCAGATCACCTCTATGAACCCCGGTGCCTTCGACACGCTGCACTCCCTGTCCACACTGTGAGTACAAACAATGACACACATTGAACAAATGTACAAAAATAGAATTGCATCCATTGTGTCCCTGAGCACCCTTACCTTCTTTGTTCTCCAGAAACCTTCTAGCTAATCCCTTCAACTGTAACTGTCACCTGGCTTGGCTCGGGGATTGGTTGAGAAGGAAACGCATTGTGACAGGTAACCCTCGCTGCCAGAGTCCATACTTCCTGAAGGAGATCCCCATCCAGGACGTAGCTGTCCAAGACTTTGCCTGTGAAGACGGTGAGACGAGGCAGATGCACACAAGACCTTCTGCAACATCTGCAGCCCTGACAGATTTCATATTGTTATTGTTTTTTTTTGTTTGTTTTTTTTTCATTACAACTTCTCTGTCATCTTTCCCTCCCTCTCTACCTCTCCGTCTATCTGTTCACTCATCCTGATTAGGTAATGATGAGAACAGCTGTTCTCCAGTGCTGAGGTGTCCGGCAGAATGTTCCTGTCTGGATACTGTGGTGCGCTGCAGCAACAAGGGTCTGACCACACTGCCCAAAGGCCTGCCCAAAGAGACCACTGAACTGTGAGTTTAGGACCAGCACACTACTTAGTACAACCTAAATGCTGTAACAATTATAAACCATGCATTTCAAAAACATCAACTTTTCCCATTAATAACAGGTCTATTTTCAGATGTCTGACTGTGCATGATTTTCAGATAATTCAATTGTTTATGTAGCTTAACAAAAAAAGGACCTTTTTTTTTTAAGGACACAGAAAGTAAATTTGGCACAGTAACATACAGTCCACATGACGCACACAGTAAGTGGTGAAAATTGCCCACATTTTTTTTATTTTTGTGTTTTATTTGTGTTGTGCCCTGAGTTTCCAGAGGAAGCCTCTGATGTGACACAAATCCCCTGCTGTCTGTACTGTATATACTGTCATGATGTCTAGTTTGGACGATAAGCATATAGAGCTACAAAAGGAAATGGTGCCGACTTGAACTGTGTGTTGTCATTGATTAAATGGTGGGTCAGTCTGGTGAGGACAGTTAGTCCAGTTGGTGTCCTGTCAGCTCTTTGCGAAACAGTGAAGACATAGTGGAGGTCAGAGTTAGTGTGGCCTGAGTGTTATACAGCTCACATCTGGTGTGAATTCAGGACAAGACTCGAGTTGAGAGTTGCTGCATCTGACAAAATTTAAAAATGACAAATGATGGATTTGAATTAATTTTTTAAACTAAGTGGAGTTTAGTTGGCCTCTTGTGAAAAAGAGCACATTAATTCAAAGGCTCATAGAGACACACAGGCATACAAAGATTACAAAGGTTACAGAGGATTTTTATTCCAGCAAAATCTAAAGACACACACACATACACACACACACAGTCCCGTGCAGGAAATCCCTGATGATCAGAAAATTATAGCTCTAAATTAAACATCAGGAAAAAAAGGCTTGGTGGTATTTTCTATCATTTCACTATTTCTCCTGTGGGGAATGTGCTTCTTCCAATATTAACAAAGACTTAATTAATAGTTGGATTAATAGCACGCTGTCACACAGTGTAGGAAATAGGATCTGAGTTGTGCATGTGTGTGTGTATGTATGAGAGAGACAGAGAGAGGGTGGCTATACTCTATTAGGATGCCTGTGGGGATATGAAACTCCAGTGTTTATTATGGCTCCAGCAGTAATGACTGCTCACATTGCTGGAGATGAGGAATTTCCCACATGGTTAAATAACTTCATTTTCTCCCTTCTCATTTTCTTTCTCTCTCCCTCTCTTTTTCTCAATCCTTACATCTTCCACATGTCTTTTTTTTCATTTTTCTTTTGTTTTCCAAACCATTTCTTGTGCTGTCGCCCTCTCTCTCTCTCTCTCTATCTCTTTCTCTCTTTCTTTCTCTCTCTCTCTCTCTCGCTCTCTCTCTCTCTCTCTCTTATAGGTACCTGGATGGTAACCACTTCACTCAGGTTCCTGTGGAGCTCTCTAATTATAAACACCTAACTCTCATGTAAGTCTTGCCCACCTCAGCTCTCAGACATTACACACATAAACTCGGATATTAATTCACAAGTAACAGGGCCAAGAGTTTTGCACACTCAAACACACACTTATAATCAGGATCGTGACTTGGCCGCCTGTGTTACTTACACTCTTTGCACTTTTGAAGACCAAGACTAACGGACTGGTTTTCTGTGAGAGCTCTGTGCTGTATCACTTTTGTTGTGATCTAGTTTGGCCCTGGTGTGGGCATGACAAGCCAAGTACAGTGTATGTATGTGTGTGTTTTGCATGTGTGTTTTATGTATCTGTTATCATTTCCTTTTCAGTGACTTGAGTAACAACCAGATCAGCACGTTGTCCAACCACAGCCTCAGTAACATGTCCGAGCTGCTTACCCTGTGAGTCTGGCTTTACATCAGTGCCTTTGCAATGTGTGTGATGTTAGTTTGTGTGTGGTTCACTGATATACAAGAAGATAGAATTAAAACAGAAATCAAATAAGGATGAATGTGATTAAGTCACACATGATTACTGTACCATGTAGGCCACCATAGGTGACCCATGGAACCAGTGAATCAGCTGTTTGTTTTTGAGCACCAGAGCAGAATCATTTGAAAACCTTTATCAGTGTGGGGAAAAAGCCTGTTTGGGTGCAAGATGTTTGTGTGTGTGTGTGAGACATGCCTATGTTTATATTTGTGTGTTTCCGTATGGATGAATGCTCCTGTGCCGACAAATGTGTTAAATTGTTCGTCCGACTTATGTGCTCAGTGGAATGTGATAATAAACATGACTGTGCTCTGAAAAACCTTGCTGCGTTTGAAGACATCTTGAAAAAGATTTCTGCATTTGTCTCCATGCCAACATGTTTCTTCTGTGTGTGAAGAATCCTGAGCTACAACCGCCTGCGCTGCATCCCAGTGAGGGCCTTCGACGGACTCAGGTCTCTACGTTTGCTGTGAGTATCAGTCCCAACACACCGACAGACATCACACATAACCCAGAGTCTTGAGTCAAAACTGAAGACAAGAATAAGGTTGTTTTTTACATCCACACTCTTTTCTACAATCCTCTTTTTTCTTCTCTCTCCCCCTCTTCCTCTCGGTCAGGTCTCTCCATGGTAACGACATATCGCTGATACCAGAAGGAGCCTTCAAAGACCTCTCGTCACTTTCCCACCTGTGAGTAATGTAAAAACACACACCCATCACTGTACTCATGTCTTCTTTTGATTGAATTGTCTTCCTTTCCACCGTGGACAATCACAGAATAATTTGACTGAAAATAGATTATCATCACAAAAGAGTTTGCCTCAGCAACCAAAAGGAAAACATTCATTCAGAGAGGCTTGTCTGTGAACTCATCAGGCTAAAAAAAAAAAATAGTAGCTGAGCAACCAAACCATCTCCTGCCCTCCAAGATAAATAAATATGCCTCTCCCTTCCTCTATAGTTAGAAATATTAACTGCTTTAATTAAAGGGTGGTGTGTATATAGTAATATCCTGTCGTACCTTCCTCTTCTGTGCAGTGCTCCACTCACTCTGGCTACAACATCAAAACCGTTTTTGCGGTTGCTTTTTTTGCTAAATCATGTACTTGGGGATTTGGGGGGAAAATCTGCTAAATAGATTTTTCTGCAAAAAGGGTTTTATAGCACAAACTCCCACACCCGAGCAGGGAGGACTCCGTGTGGAGACTCAGAGAAGCAGGAAGTCTTGAAGCCTTTAAACAATAGTTTGACATCCAACATATAACATAAGGGACTTGATAATAATAAACTGAGATAATTTAGAGGTGAAAGATCGACTTAGATACGGTAAAGAACTATTACTTCTCTCTCCCTCTTCAGTGTAAGGAAGGTGCTCACTGGTTCTATAGGGAGTACACATACGGACCGCAGTGAAGGATGGTGGTAATAATGAGAGTTACCTGCTGGTGTGTGTCTGTCCTGAGGATCAGCACCATGGACAGAGATTGTAACAGGCTCTAGTAATATACACTCCAGACCACAGAAACAGGGTCCATTATTTTACGGACTATTACAAGCCTGTGAGTTGCTCTTCCTTTCTGACCACTGTAATAGATCAGTCAGAGACAGTTATATGAAAGAAGTGACCATTTATCGCAAATGGTTCGAAGAATCAAAGAAGCAACGTGTCAGGGCGCAGAGCAGCAGGTGGGTGTGAAGAGTTGGGTGATTAGGGAGGATGAGGTTACTGCAGGACGAAGGCTGAAAGACACTAGTCCGTAACAATAAGAACATACGTGAACGCAGATATGATGTAACTAGCGGCATTCTATGTCTGTATGTCTATGTATGTATGTTCTTGTGGTAAACCAGTTACTGTATTGGGATCAATAAAGTTTTCTAATCTAATGTAATGTAGAATTTGGTCAAATCATCAGTCATCGTACTGACAGTCAGATCAGTAGCCAAGGTGATTAATCAGTTAATGTGGAGCATAAATGAAGATGCTGACGCAAATAGAAAATACATAATATTACAAGTGTGACTTGTAGTAATATTGTCTTCTGAATCATCCTAAGGGTGAAAGAGAAGTGACTCACGTTAGATTAACAATTAGCTATAACACATCAGCAAAAATGTTAAATAAATAAAATGTGTAGTTTAGTTCTTGGGAATGGTTTAAAGTTGGAGAAACACAACCTGTCAGTGTGAGACAGATGCGCCCACTCGTCTCAACTAGAGTTATTAATGGTAGAAATATACTGGGGGTTCACAGTTGATTCAACACTGATCTCAGTCTGTAAGCACTTGGACAGTCACACATTTCCCTTTGTTCTGGGTCTGTTCTTCAGTAAAATTGATCTGAAACAAAGCAATGACTCTTAGGTTAAAGTGACTGACTCTTCCAGTGTACTCTGTTATTACACCTGAACACTGTTATCACTCTGAACTCTCTCTGGCTGCCAGGGCTCTGGGCGCCAACCCTCTGTACTGTGACTGCCACATGCAGTGGCTGTCAGACTGGGTGAAGAGTGGCTACAAGGAGCCCGGCATCGCCCGCTGTGCCGGGCCTGGTGACATGACAGACAAACTGCTGCTCACCACGCCTTCCAAGAAGTTCACCTGCACAGGTAAAAGCACACTGTCACATGCACGTAGTGCTGCAATAACACAGGAACACATGAACATGTTGGCAGATGTGCATCTATAGAGACCCAGTTGTATTTAAAAAGTACTTATTTGCTTTATTAGGTGTCAGGAAACAAAAGTCTACACTTATGTACACCGATCAGGTATAACATTATGACCACTGACAGGTGGAGTGAATAGTGAAGGCTGGTCTGTGTGGTCCGATCCAACAGACCAGCTACTGTTGCTCAAACTGCTGAAGAAGCTCATGCTGGTTCTGGTAGAAAGGTGTCAGAACACACAGTGCATCGCAGTTTGTTGTGTATTTGGCAGCAAAAGGGAACAACACAATATTAGGCAGGTAGTCGTAATGATATGGCTGATCAGTGTACTTTGCACACAAGTTTTTTAATGAGGACAAATATGAGGACTCCTAGAGGAGACCAAAAGTTGCCCTTTGCAAAGTGTCTATCTGGTGAAAACCATGTATTGCAAAAATGTAAATAATATTTTTGTTTTACTGTTTTTGACAGTGCATTTCTAGATCATTTCAGGTTTCTAGAGAGTTTTAGTTACTGAACTAACAAAGAACAGAAATATGTGGTTTCACTGGATATAATTGATATTAACATTTATATTCACATAAACCTCTAACATTTGCTTGTAATCATGATCTTGCAGGTAACTCATCATATTACAAAATGCTGCTAACTTTTGATTTCACATTCACCATGAATACATGAATAAAAACCTATTTTTAACCTAATCTAACTGACACACTGTAGAAGTCCCGGGGCCTTGTGGTTTTCTGGTGTCAGGTAAAGTAGCCAATCATATCCCAGTACTTCCTCCTCAGTCTCTCCTTGCCCAGATCCTCGACACAATCCCTGTCCAGTTTTCTTTGCCCTTTGAACCCTGACCAGAGTGAACCGCTCTGCTTCCCTTTCAGCCCTCATGTCCTGACCAGCATCATGTCCTGTGTGTTGAATGTTGATTTCTGTCACCAGAGCTGGGGATATGTCTGTCTCCTGAACATGCCATGGTCCTGCAAAGTCCTGCAAATCTGTTATATTCTTGATGATAACCCAAAGCATATCTGCAACTCTTGCATCTGACATCTGCAAAGCATTATCTTAGCTGATATTGATGATTTTAACCATTTATAATTAAACTGTAACATATGGAGGACATTTTATGATCTGAAGCATTGTAGAGTTCATATTCAAATGTCAGAAAACTATATAAAAGGCAGTGGGACAAAACCACCGTCTTTATCTGCTGTTGGGTTCTGAAGTTGTAAGATTTATGCAGGTCCCTGACAGTGTACAGCTGTCTAATTGTGCGTGTAAACCTATGTATCCTGACTCGTCAGACACAGAATATTATATGTGTGTGTGTGTGTGTGTCTTTGGGTTGGTGTGTTTTCATTGCCCAGGCCCAGTGGATTTGAGCATCCAGGCTAAGTGTGAGCCGTGCCTGTCCAGTCCTTGCAAGAACGACGGAACCTGCTCCAATGACCCTGTGCACTACTACCGTTGCACCTGCCCCTATGGATTTAAGGTACACACTGTGGAAAGTCAAATGAGTTGTATTCACTTGCTCTAGCATCTTTCCTGATAACATACCAGTCAACAATTTAACAGCCGAAATCTACAGATGTGCTGTTGAACTTTCAGCTCCTACCATTTTGGCATTCCTCATGCATACACAGTGCAAACTTACGCATAAGCATACATCTCTAAGAGAATAACTGTTTATATCAGGTCATGCTGTTGTTCTCTGAATGTGTGTGTTCATACATAGGGCCAAAACTGTGAGGAGCCCATTCATGCCTGCATTGGTAACCCGTGCCAGAATGGTGGGACCTGCCACCTGAAGGAAGGAGAAGGAAGCAACTTTTGGTGAGGAACTCCAAAAATATATTTTTTAAAGCTTTTAAATGTGCTGTGTTCAAGAAGCTTTCCACATTCTTACATATTTATATTAGGTTACTGGTCATGTGGAGTAACCTGTAATCTTCATGTTGAAGACATGAGCATATAACAGGAAAGAGGGGTCTGATTTACGTTATGTGAATCAGTGGATTTTTCCTTTTTGGACCTTCACCCCATGAGGGAATAAAGATCTTTGGTTTAGTATGTTTGACCGTTCCTTTTTTAAATCTGACTCTCCAAACCTGAAGGAGGCTTAAAAAAAAAAAAGATTGCCACTGGGCAATTATACTCTCTGCAGGAGTGTAATTTTCATACTAACCATAGGAAGCACCAATGTCAGAAATTCTACCAAGTCACTGCCACTGCATTTTAAACCTGCATGTGTGCACATCTCTTGTGGAGTGAAGGTGAATCATCAGATGACAGGTAGCAGATATCAGTGAAACTATTGAAAACACAGTAGCAGACTTTGCAGGACCCTCAGCAGATGACTCCATCAATGATGCTGCATCATTAATGACAGATGGAAATGAATTTACAGGAGGTAAATGGCTTTGGGGACCAGTTTTGTCTCCAGTGTGTCTCTGAGCTGGACAGCCCTGCTGTGAGGACCGCCTTCTCTTCATTAGGCTATTTAGTGTTAACAGGAGGGGAGCTAATGCCTGTCTGCTCACTCCAGGCAGATTTTAACCACCCACACAGACAATTAGACCAGCCCAAGATCACAGCTCCTCCTGTCTCTCTCTCTCTATCTCTCCTCTGTTACTTTTTCATTTCAGTTTTTCTCTGTTTGTTCTGCATTTCCATTATTGTTTCTTATTCTCTTTTGGCAGAGGGCATGGAATATTCTTTGTGAAGAGCTGTCATTGACTATATTGAGATATTAATCTACTTGACTGTGTGCTGCATAAGAGCTCTTTATTAGACCCCATAATATGCCACTTTGTGTGTGTGTATTTGTGTGTGTGCATGCATGAATGTAGATGGCCTTGATTTACTATATTTGTGGTGGCCAAAATCTAAACCAAAATGCTGGACACCATAAGATTACGAGGTTCGAAGATGTTATCTCGATGACATGTGCCCACAAATGGAGTAAGACAAGGCTCTCTGCGTGCATGCGTGCGTGTGTGCGTGCGCAGTAATAAGGCTGAGTGGTAGTTACAGAGTTGAGTCACGCACACATTAACAGAGTAATGATTCTCTACTGGGAATATGCAGATGGAGCTGACACTGCTGTTATAAGATGCACATGGATTTTGTTTTTGTGTGTTTACCATCAAAATGTTCTAAGATTTCTGTTGACAGTGTTTAGTATGCGCTTGTCCTTTGGCGCTTGCTCATGCATGTATAACTGCTGCTTTCAGGTGTGTGTGCGCGGAGGGCTTCGAAGGTGACACATGTGAGATCAACATCGACGACTGTGAGGACAACGACTGTGAGAACAACTCCACTTGTGTGGATGGGATCAACAACTACACCTGCATGTGCTCTCCAGAATACACAGGTAACACATGTCAGCAAATGAAGTGGGAGGGGTCATTTCATCTGTTCCTTTAAGCGATGATGAAGACAAAGTCAACTTGCCACCCCCACCCCAAAAAAAAAAAAAGGTGAAATATATGCAGCGTGCATTGGAGCAACATTCATTACTACAAAGCAACATTACATTGACAACCATCCACTCACATTAAAATACAACAGTGTGTGGGCAGAATGGATGCAGATTGTGTTTTTAGTCAGTCAGTCTTTTTATCAATAAGAACCAGATATTTTCTAACACAGTCATTCATCTTTTGTACTGATGTTTTGCACTGAAATTATCCAAGCCACAGAAGTGCTCCAGCGTCACATAACATTGTAGGAAAATATGAATGGGACTGTACTCCTGGGCACTCTCCCTCTTTCTACACAGCACTGAAACATACATACACAGTTACAGGAGGCTGTTTCTGCAGACAAAGCATTTCTTTTCTGACTAACACCGGTCTGTTGCTACTTGTTTGTCTGCTTTTGCACTGTGCTAATCATCTCTGACTGCTAACCTTTGTGGCCGTGTTCTCTCTGTGTCTTTCTGTGTGTTGCTGTCCTGTGTCTTTTTTTCCTGTCTCGCTCTGCTTTCTGTCATCTATCGTCTGTGTTGGTGTTTTTTTGTGTGTGTGGTTGCAGCTGCTACCAATGAGGTGGAGAGAGGTTAGTCTGTTCTTCTCTCTGTCCTTCCTGTCCCTCTTTCCTTCTTTCCTTCCTGCCTTCCTTCCTTCTTTTCATGCTCCCCAGAAATTTGATATTCAGTGCCACAGATTTGATACACTGTATGCAGTCACGCTTCATGTTAGCAGTGCATGTCCTTGATGTTCAAACAGACCACTGAGTTTGTCGTGCTCTCAGATATCTGTGGTAATTCTGCTTGCTGCTTTATGTATACATGTCATTACCCTACTGAAGTATGGCATGGTATATTCTGGGTAAACAGTTTGGTAAAAGGAGAAAGCAGATGATATTCTATATTTTTGTTATTGTTCAAAATTCATGAAAAACGTTCTTTCCCCAGCCGTCTGTGGCACTTATCCCCACAAGACTTACATCTTTAAAAAATGTTTTAGTGAGTATTTCTAGCAGCAGGAATATTATGACAGTAAGAAAAATATCGAATATCACCAGCCTTGTCTTTCAAATAAACATCAGGAATCCAAACAGAGATCACATGTGCCTGCAACCTAAACATCAAACTTATAGTGCAAGACTTTTTCTGTTTCGGTAAATACCTTCTTTCTTTTTTTTTTGGTTTTTCTTTACCAACACCACTCGAGCCACCACTCTTGACTCTTTGCATTTACAGAAAGTGTAACCTGTCAGTTGTGGATTGACAAACAGCGGCCCCATCCTTTCAGATACAGCTCACCAGTTCTCTTAATGGCAGCCATTTTGTCTTTATTAAAGCCATTTAAATGTGCAATCAGCGTTGCTGAAACTAATGGCCTGGAGAAAGAAGCAACACCTACTTTTAAGTTATTAAGTATGTTCTAATTTTTATTTATTAAACTATTATGACTGCTTCTAAATAAGGTAGCACAGCTACTGCAGAGCATAAACGTGCCTACGCCTCTCCCATCGTTTTACACACGTTCTCACTGATCCCCAAGTGATCATTTAATTATTCCAGAGGAGACTTGTGCTGTCAGGAGTATTGGTTTATTCCCTGATGCCTCATCAGTGATTCATTTGGAGTTCAGAGTTTCAGGAACATCGGGAATATCATCAGGAATATGACATTCCTAGAGATGGGATCATTTATCAGACTGCTGTGTTGGTTCTGGCCACAAGAGAATCATCCATCATCAGAGGATACACCCATACAACACAGACACACGGACAGAAAGACACACACACACACACAAACATTTCTGTACTTGCTCTACAGACACGCACGGCTCTTTAGATTTACATACACAGGGTCGCTAATACTAATATGCACAAGCAGAAGTAAGCTGGAGACAAATTGAGATGTTTTATAATTTTATTTGTTATAGTTAACAGTATGTACGGTATTGAAAAGGTATTGAGGTGTTTTCTGTGTGTGTGTGTCTGTGTGTGTGTTTGTGTGTGTCTGTGTGTATGTGTATGTCTATGTGTGTT
>OMNW01031316.1:0-10440 GCA_900303245.1 Selene dorsalis
CACCCCCCACCCTACACACACACACACACACAGAAAAAAAAAAAGATCACACACTTTCTCTTGCCAGTAGTCCTTTAATAGTCAGTGATGGTCCCACACACGGGGGACAACTCTGCTAGAAGCTCCACAAGACCCGAGTCTGAACCTGCCTCAACAGACCAATTTGTTATAAAAGAGAAATAGACAGAAAGAGATATTAAGCTCTCCCACCCAGTATTCAGGCTTCATAAATCTACATTGCGAGCTGAGCTGCGAGGCACATCAAAGAAACTAGAAGTAATCGTCCCTTGATCTGTTCAATTATGTGCACTTTTTATGCACTTTTAAAGGTTAATAATTTACACCAAATGGGTTCTGGTTTTATTCACAGCTATTACCTTTGACAGAATATTTACTGGATGTCAGCCTGCTGTATGATACAGTACATCGTAACATTCATTATTATAATGACGATGATAATGAGTGTCAGTAAGCAACTCAGAGGGCTGTTTGGTGCTCCTTGATGAGATAATGAATGTCACAATGGAAGTCTTGGTGCTTGCATGTTTATAACAAACCGGTGCTTCTTAACAGGTGTTCAAGCAGAAATCATATTTATCCTCCAGTACTTTCAAATCTGTCCATTTTAATCAAGTGATTTAAGGCCATTTGCCAATTTCTTTCACTTTTGTATTCTTGTGGAAGCAGCTATGAAGCTATCAAAAGGTCCTTTAACCCAGTCAACCATACAGGTCCTTTTTTTTTTTTTGATGGATGGTCTCCTCATACAGTGCCCCGATAAAAGCATACATACCAGAGCTTTATCACCATGATTACAATGACAAATGATCATGGCCTGGTTTGGTCTACGCACAAAAACAATTTAGGAAAAGATCACAGTTAAAAAGTGCTTCCTCAATTGTGAACAAGCTGTGTTGTTTGTGTATTTGCAAAACAAAATGTAAAGTAATAGAGCTCTAAGACCGGTGGGACGGTTTATACCTTGGTTTTGTGTAGCTAAATGTTGACATACTGCTATCTGTGACTTCAGAGTTGTCAACTTGACTTAACTGCGCCGGCCTAGACTTACTTGCTTACAAGAGAAAGCTGATCAATAGACCATTCTGTCTTTCATCTACACCAGGAGTCGTCAGAAGCTTTTGATTAGATTGAATAATGTAACGTAAGGTCTCAGCTTTCATCATCACCAACATGCAGGTATGTTTGATACATGGTGTTGAGAAGGAGTAGCTGTCACGATGGCAGTGGTGGCAATGGCGATGGTTAATGAGTAGGTTAGCCAGTCCTCAACACGGTCTATCAAAACACTTAATGAATTGCCATGTGAGTTTTTCAAATCCTGAACACAGTGTCTTTAAGGCAGCAACATCTTCCTCTCCTTTGAGAAGGTTGTGTGTGTGTGTGTGTGTGTGTGTGTGTGTATGGGGGAGAGAGAAAGAACGTTTGTGAGAGGGAGATCAAAGTGTTGGCTCTTGGTATCACAAGTAGGAGAAAAGCAGTGATTATGTAAACAGAAATATTCAGCAAATGTCTTTATTCTTATGTCTTTATTCTTATTATAGCTGTGCAACCGCATCCAGAACAACACTGCTTCTAAAAACGGAACAGCTTCCTGCATGTTTGAACAAGGAAAGCCTTTCATTACTTCAACTAGAAATATTCACATCAACTGGTCCAATATTCCACCCGGACCTACATCACCACACCGTGAAGGCTCCAGTGTTAGTGTGGCGTTTCACATCGGTGACGCTGCATCCTTGTTGTTGTTATTGTTTTTGTTTGTCTTTATTCCATTCGTATTAGATTGTCCAAATCGGGCCACATATCTGGGACCAATCAGTGACTTTTATATAAGAATTATTTTAATGGAGCAATCATTTTCAGAAATGTCAACATAAATAATGTGAGTGAAATTGCCTACCAAGATCCTATCTCATGGGAAAAACAGTATACTGACTTTGTATTTGTACAGTCATGTTCATAGTGGAATTGCATTGAGAGTCATATTGGCTGCACCATTTAGCTGCAGTGAGTACACCCTGGTTACATGCTCCACTTTATGAAGTCAGTCAGACAATACATTATTGTAATTGCCATGGAGGGCGTGCAGTGAGCCTGACTGGATTGCCACTTATTTTCAGTTGATTAATTCAGGCTGATATTGTGTTCATGTTAGCTGATGTTTGACTGTGAGGGTTTTTTTTTTTTTTACACACTCACCAGTGGGTGACATATCTGCCGTTCCAAGTCTACGTGAAAGCTGTGAGAGTGGGTGCTAGGTGCAGTTCATTTAACAATCCCATTTCAATAATCAGAAATATGTTAATGTAAAACAGTCTTTCTTAGTCAACTAACAGCACGTGTACACTTATTTCAAGACTGTTATTTTTCTATAGGTACTTTTTTAATAGTTAGTCCTCAGTCAGAAGTAGGAAGATGACCTGATGCTAAACTTGCACTGGTCAGCTGATAATGAGAAGCAGCCATAAGTGGGCAAAGCACCTGATCCATATGGGACCCACATGGTTGTGGCTGCACCGCCTTTCTTATCTTATCTTGTTGTTATCTGCTGATACAAAGCTGCTGCAGATGGAGGCAGTTTCTAAAATTGCAGAAATGGTTTTTCTTGATATGACATAATTTGTGCCAAACATCACTGGTCATTAGATCAGACAGTCGACTAATTAATCAATCAGATAGCTGACCTTGCCCAAAAGCTACCCATAGAGGGTGTTCACAGAGCTTGGCAGAGGGAAGCCAACTTTGAAGTTGTTTTTCTTGCATATGATTTCTGTATCTCCTAATTATGATGTAGGATCTCATAATTATATGATTTGACATCTCATATAAAAACAAATCTAATATTGACAGAAAAATGTAATTATGGTATTTGTTTCACAAGACCTTTATCTTTTTCATAATTACCAGATGCCAGGTCATAATTACAAGACAAGGAAGTCATTATTTACAAGTTCATATGTTATTAGAAAAATGTTTTTCTTTGGTGGATGCAGTGTGCTTTTGGGCTGGGGCTTGTGTTTTGAGAATTTTGGTGGTTAATTTCTGTACATAGTGGTTTGTTGTGTTGAAATCAATCCAGTCAAGTACGAATGAAGTAGCTTGAAGCAGCGGATGAGAATTTGGCCAAAGCCATGAGGATGGTGGGAAAGCTCATAAATTAAGGTTCACATGAACAGTGCCTATGGCACTGCTTAAAATAGGAGAAAAATAAATGAGTATTTGAATGTGTCCCAATCTAATCAACAACATCCCCCACAAGAATGTATATCCTTCATATAATTTGTGTGGAATTCAGGAGTGAAGCTTGATGGGGAAACCCTCTTTGTGGATTATAGATGAGGGTTGGTGACCTGCTTCTCTGACTGCATCTGTGATGAGGTGATAGAGCAGCATCGGGCTGCTTAAAGTCTACATTATTCAGGAATCGCCTCTGGACACATAGAGGTTATGCTCCTTGCGCATTTTGATTGAGGAATAACACACGGTGACAAATTTCATGATGGGAAAACATTTTCAGGTTAATTTTACACAACAGCAGGCAAACCAGTGATGTATAAACTTATAAGGATTTATAGGTAAACAGGTATCAACACTGAGGAAGCCAATTTCACCCTCAGATCATTTCATTTGACTGGATCTGATCAGCTTGAGATGGTCATTGCTTTACAACTCTTATTTCTGTCTTATTAAGAGTCAGAACTTACATTTTTGGTGAAAGCACATTCCCCTAACTACCTCAAATGCAGTTATACACAGTTTTTCCATCAACTTTAGGAGGAAAGTATTATAGTACAGAGTTTTTACTTAAAAAAAAAATCCAAGCAGACAAGATACTACAGGTCCACCTGATGAAAAATTGTAAATGTAGAAAAAAAAACCCAACCCAAGAAACAAGGCAAGGTGTAAAACACAATCAGGACATTACAAGGCAGGTATATAGTAGACTAAAGGTAAGGCCCCTGGGACAAAGGCAAGAGAACAAGTGGAAACAGATCGCTATATGCACCAGTAGCTGATTAGTGCATTAGGAACAGGTGAGTGGGGAGGAGAAGCATGTCTGAAATGACAGCAGAATTTAAACCTTTAAATCTGCTCAACAACTGGAATTAATAAATGACAGGATTAGTGAGCAGACTTAAGAACAAAAACCCACACCAGCCATATGTAGCCTATACATAGAAGCTCTGTACCTCAGGATCTTCACACTACCTGAAGGTTGACACCTTTTCAGAGATGATGCACCAACTGAATCTTTGTTAATTCTTAAATAAAAAAGGAAGTTGCCTTTGGCTTACAAAGTGGTAAACATCAGTGAAAAAAAAGCATTAGAGTTATGGTTATATTAAAAATACAGTGGTATAACTGTGTCTCCTGTGGTTGTTGAAGAGGTCCAAGTTGGAAAGGACAGTGATGATGTTCTACCTTCTTTACTGAGTCCATCCTTACCTCTTCCATCACCACCTGGGTTGCTGCTGCCACTGACAAGGACAAGAACAGACTGCAGCATATCATTCACTCTGCCAAGTTGGTGAATGGCTGCAATTTGCCATCCCTCCAGGACCTGAACACCTTCAAGACCCCGAGGTGTTTCCTGATGCTGACAAGTACCCCTGAAACGCACTATTAAACACAGATCTGCCTCACAAAGGATTGTGGGACGCTACCGACTGCAAAGTCAGAGAAATGAAAACTGCATTTCTAAACCACTTTGGAGATCCACTTAAACGGGATCGGCTGTGTTACATTATTTTAATGTTTTCTGTCTTGAGATGTGACCCTCAGAAGATGAAAATGACTGAAGTTCAGAGCCATGTCATTTTGTGATCCACAGTTACTCAGGCCTGTAACAGAGTGCACTGAGGACACAACCATCATCACCATAAAAAGTAGACTGTGACCGAGTGTGACCTTCATTGTATGCTGCATTCACACAATGCTCATAAAATGTGAAGAATAGGAATTAAGCCTCCTGTTATTCTGGCTTGTATTCATGCATCATTGCAGAATGGCTTACCATAATTACCATCTTGGCTAACCTTGTAGTCTCACCAGAAACCAGATAAAAAAACAAAAAATCCCTCTGTATTAGCTGAATCAACTTAAACAAGCAGTGCGTTTGTCAATTGCTACATGCCTAAAGTTAGCACTAACTGGTGTTTACTTGTAGTCTAGAGGAAATGTGAGTTCAGCGTCAAACTTTGTTCTTTTACGCGCCGAGAGCTGTCTCCATTACTAGCGGAGCACCAGTGTTAACACTTGTCTGTCATGTCTTTCCTTCTAAAGACGTTAGCATGCTAACTAGCCAGCCCCAGGCTATTCGAACACTGTATTGTAAAGGAACAATGGCTGACTATTGTCAAACAATCACCACCACTTGGTCCCACAGAGAAACCTTATGGCAGAGAAACTTTTATGTAGCCTGTTTAACTGACAATTTCATTTTGACGTCATGTAACGTTTAAATTCTCCTGATAGCTAGTTAGCTTATTTTCTCATTCTCTAGCTATTCTGCTTTCTGGCTAACTTGCTACAATATTTTATAGTTTGTCTTTTAGACACACAGTCACATGTAACCAGTGCTGACCTGTGGCTCTGCAGAAAATACTTGAATTAGTGGATAACACCATGAGTAAACAAGATAAAGCCTAATTCATAAGATATAATTCATTTCATTGCATCTCTTACTTTTCTTTATTTGGCCTGTATTTTTTTTTTCTATTTTTCATTTAACAATTTGCGTTAGGTTGTTTTTATAGGTCCACCATATAAGCTGTTTTATGACCTTTCCTGTGACAATGTTTCACTTCTGTTATCTGTTTTAAAGCTGTTTGTATAAAGAATACACTGTTGAATTTTGTTGCACAACTGACATTTTTACCTGACATTTAACACAAACACTCCAAAAAAGGGCTTCAAACTGGACTATAGCCCCTGATGTTCAATGTTTTACAAAGGATTTTCCCCTCAAGAGGCTGGTCAGGCCTTTAGATCTATGCTGGAGCAATGAAAGATGATTACAGGTGGAAGTGCCCAGGAGCTGAGTTCCAGAGGAAGGTGGATGTAGGGGAAGAAAAAGGCACTAAAAGATGTTGACAGTGGAAAAGTTAAGCATCTCTTTCCCTCCAGTATATTTGTCATCACCGTTAGCGCTGTCATATTCAGTCCAGGCATGCAGTGATCTGTTTGTGATATCCTGCAGCTAAAATTGCTGCATACAGTATAGTTACAGTACATGTGATTGTAAATGTGCAGTGGGTTTTTCTCTGTATGAATGCATATAATTGCCAGGTTCTAACATCAAATGCTTTTCAATCTGCACTTCATTATTGCTGCACTCCAGTGGGAGGGAAATTAGGTGTGTTTATGTGAGCTATGCTTGTGCGTTGGAGAGAGAGTTCGTGTGGTTGTGAATGTAAGCTGTGGCTGTTAAGTGCCGTGAGCCTTAGGAAAACATTTCCACTTCTCCACAGCAATGACTGCTCGCACTAAATCATCACTAAATCTCCCACATGCTCCGCCCCCAGTAGTCCATGAATTACTCACTCATTCTCTCTCTCTCAGCCTCTCTCTCTTTCTCTCATACACTTATCTGTACAAAAAAAAAAAAAAAGAAGCTGTAGAAAATATCTGTGCTGAAACTCTTGTTTTCTGTGAAGTGTTTAATTATGGTAATAATCTTTTCATATCTCTGGAAAGTTCTGTCAAAGCAGAATGCAGGCTTACAGTGAAAATCAACCCTAAATCCTTTACACACAGAGTGTATTTACATGTGTATTAGTATCCTGATTTTAAGCCTCATCTTGTTTTTGATTATAATACTGTTTACATGGAACATGGAGAACCTAGTTCTTCAAATCTCTGTACACATGATTATAACAGTATCCAGGTCTCTGATCATGTGCCTACAGGCGTGTCTTGATTTTTCATCACTGGAGCATTCTGAAAGGTAAGCTGTTTGCATTCACAAATTATATCCAGGATACTAGTGTGTATGTTACTGCACTGACAGAAAGTTGCCACGACGTATCCATCATGTGCTTCTCTGTTCATTTTGGATGCTGTATAATCTAAAAGGTAAATAAATCCAAGCTTCACTGCAGAGACCTAGGATGCAGCTCCCAGAAGCATTATGTTAGGCTTTGCCATGTTTGCTTGTGGGGAGCCCATAAGGGATCGCATCCTGATCAGTGAACTAGTAACTCCAGTGCCTCTGCAGGGGATGAAACTGCAGGGGATTAGAATGAACCTCCTGTTTGTAAGCCCTCTTGGTGAAAAACATCACTGGAAGGTGAACAGTAGTAACATCTGTCAAGAAGTAGCTCGACTGCTGCCCTCACACACAGGATAACAGTGAACAGATACGTAAGCTGTGGTGTTGGGGAAAGTCCAGATGAAACAGTCCAACTGTTCACTTTTTATGTTATTTTACCAACAGTGACTACTTTTGTGCATTTTTATTTCTTAATATATCTCTGCTGCAGAATGGTGAAATTTCTAGTTGGGTGAAAGTGGTGGTGAATTTTGTCCATCTATGTCCTTGTAACACAAGAGGAAGACGTCAAGAAAGTATGTCTTTGGAGGATGATCAGAGGCTAAAGTGACCCACAATCGTCAAGTAATAAAGCAAGCATGGGCTAGCTGGTTAGCATGTTAATATCAGTAGAAGAAAAGAGGTGATAAATTTATAGTTGTCTTTGCTTTTCATGTCTGGAGACAGATGTTGGTGAATAAAGGAATGAAGTTTGATGCTGAACTCAATGTGTTTCTTTTAGACTGGTTAGTAAACAGCTGGTACTGCTGACACTGGCAAACCAGCAACAGCAAAACTCACAAACAACACCTGTCTAATCAGTTATTAGTGATTTCCAGGTCGACAGCATGTGCAGGAGCCATGTGTGTGCAGATGTGCCAGTTCCTCCACTTTCTTTCTGATTTAAGAACCGAGACATCTTTTTTTCTCAAGTTGAAACATTTCCAATTCATGTCTTGGCCTCAAATCATACCATAGCTACCTCTCACATTGAATCCAAGTCTCTTTTCATCAGCTTCCATCTCTCTGCCACTTTTCAAATGAAGTTCCCATTTCCCTTCCATCTAATTTGATTTGTGCTCAGTCTAAACCCACAATAAAACGACTGCATAGTTCTGTGTAATGGCACACTGTTACCGGTGAGCACTCTCGGGTTCAGGCAGATTATCTGTCTACCCATGAATTGGTGCAGAGGGCAGGTTTCTGAGTCAGCGCCTCCTGACAGAATATAATCTCCTCCGTCAACTTTATTTAAAAAAAAAGCACGAAATCCCAAACAACCTGACAACAGTTCAAACAAACCTCATGGGAGAAGTTTACGATTTCATAAGCAACACCTTCAAGAAAATTCCACAATGAAACCTGGTTTCCCCACTCTCCTCATGACAGGGGCGATCTCCTTCCATTTTCACCTCACTGACTGAACAAAGCAGCACACAGTTGGACAGCCAGGTTTGAGATAGCACAGATGTTTCTTTAAGCCTTTGAAGTGACACTATTAGATTACTTACCTGTCACATGCCACATATACACATATAGCAAGTTTCGCACTGCAGCTAATGTGAGCTGTATTCAGGTTTAGGTGTGTTGTGCATGTCCCCCCCACCAAGAATCATTTCATGGCTGTGAACTGTAACCAATCACAGCTAATAAAGTCTGTAGCTGTCAGAGATAGAGACAGCTCAAGAAACAGAGCGAGATAGGGGGCGACACCTGTGGGGGAAACCAGACGGGAAGACGAGGATAGAGAGAGGGAGGTACGGCGGGGAGATAACAGCGGAGAAAGGCAGCAGCTGATATTGGCTTGACGCGGCCGCTTGCTTTGAAATTACAAAGCCATTATTTGATGGAGGCTTAAATGTCCCGTGCCACCCCCGCCTGCCTGTATGCCTGTTGCGAACCCACAGGCTGAGGAAACTATTTCCAGGTGTGAAATGGATCCACTGTGGCTCTGCTTTAGGGATTTCAGAGGGAAGGAAAATGGAAACTTCATTTTGATGAAGACTTGAGCTCGGTCAGACTTCCTCCACCTTTGCTGGGGCCCCTGTGGCTTAGCCATGAGGCCATTATGACCTGCTCTGCCTGAGTGGATGGGGGAGAGAAATCCTGCAATATACCACAATCCCCATTATCCAATAATAGTAATACAGATATACACCTCAGGATCAACTACCTGAACTTGCTGATAGACACACACCTGACACTGGTGAGCTGTACTCCTCAGATAACCACGGTTCACTGGGTTCATGCTAATTTCCGAAATGAAGTCTGACAATAACAGAGGGACACAGAGGATAAAGATTTTTTTTCCCCTAAATTCAAGATGAACAATGAACAATGAGACTGTAAAGATAGACCCACCGGTCGGTCTGGTATGTTAGAGGTTACAGGATTAATTTTGTTGCAGTATACCATAAACTTTAATTAGCGACAGGCTCGTTAGTAAAAAGCTAACATCTTGTAGCTCAGCTGGATATTTCTCCTGATGCTAGACAGACCTTCTAGCCAACCCAGTTGACGCATAGATGTTTAAACTGGTGTTTACCTGGTTGTTTCAAAGGAAAGTTGTGGTTTTACCCGTATATATTTTCATTCCATGCAGTGAACACATACAGTGGTGTATACAGTGGTGGTAATGCTGGTAATGCTAATGAGATAAAGGCCTTGAATGTGTGTATACAACTACAGTCACTTGAAGGTTTTTAGGCCATCACTAAAAACAACGGTCAATACGATGTTGTATGTACAATGTAGATCTCTAGGCAACAGTCTAGTCACTAGTCTGACACTCGTCAGACTAGTGACTAGAATGACACTCGTCAGACTAGTGAGGACTAGTCAGACCGATGCGTTTTACGAACTGATGAAGCCGCTTGGATAAGAGGCGAAACGTCTTCATAGACAAATACTAGTCCAGTTGCTTTTGATTAAATTGTTGCCTAGAGATACGATGACCTGGATGAATGAGAACATTCACAGAGATGTATTAAATATGTTCTTCTTTTAGGGTCCAGAGAAGAAAAATATCAAGAAATATCAAGAAATGCCCCACAAAAGTCAAATTCTGATGGGGCGCCGCATGCCTCAGTAGGATGAGCAGACGCCCCATGTGCAGAGGCAACATCCCTCGCTGCAGCCGGCCCTAGTTCAAATCCAGAACCCAGCGGCCCTTTGCTGCAGGTCATTCCCCCTCTCTCTGCCTGCCCATTTCCTGTCTTTCTTGACTAAAGGCAAAAAGCCCAAAAAATATACTTAAATAAAAAAAAGTCAACTTCTGTTGATACAGCCTTCAGCAGAACTTCAAAATGCATCATGTCCATCACTTCTGTTATTCAGTTTTATGAACACAGTGTTTTACAGCAGCACAGCAGCTTCTGCAGCCTCGCATC
>OMNW01031318.1:16740-26923 GCA_900303245.1 Selene dorsalis
TCATTATCATCATTTTTGTTGTTGTTATTGTGAAGATTGATGTAGGTTTCTGTGGTGTGTGTGTGTGCGTGCGTGTGTGTGTGTGTTGGGGGGCGCGCTAATCTCAGCGGCGCCACCTTAAAAAAACAGTCTCGCGGAGCTGTCAATCTAGACGAACCAGACAGACCCTGGCGAGCGGCCCTGCTGTGAGAACCGCGTCCTGATTGGCTGCAAGCTGTAGTCCCCGTGAGACCTCGCCGCCTATTGGTTGCAGCATGTCGAGACGCTGACGCGCACGACGTCTCCCCTCTATTGTTATTGTGGCGTGCGCGTGAGGAGCAGGCAGGATGCACGAGGAGACAGTGGGGCCGTTAGAAGGATAAATCAACAGAGAAAGACAACCGAACTGGCGCAGCACAACATCGGAGATACAAACAGTTTTTTTGGTTGTGGTCGAGGAAACCCACACTCAGCAGCAGCCGTGTGAACACAGACACACGGGCTCGTACAAAGGGCTACAAATAAACAGCAGCTCCGGCTCAACGCGGAGAGAGAGCTCAGGGAGCTCCCACGTCTTTCTGTCCAAGTTCCTCTCGCCGCTCCGGCTCATGTGTAAGTACCAACCGCTCATCTCGACCGTTACCGTGTTACCCGCTGCCTCCGGTGTAGCGACCAGACCGGGGTGGGGGTGGGGGTCGGCGGTCGCTCACATTAGCTTGTTGAATTGTTGTTTCTATACGCTCTTCTGCTGTCTCACTATTTCCCTGTCACTGCTCCTGCTCCTGCGGGCCGGTACTCCGTGTCCTCCGCTCTCCGCTCCCGTCTCTCCCCCACCCGCCGCCCGCCCTGTTCAACTTGAGCCAGCGGTCGGTTCATGTGTGGCCGTTGTGTGTGTGTGTGTGTGTGTGTGTGTGTCAGCCGGTGGTCGGTCAGGCTGAGACAGCGGACTTCGTGACGCATGTTCACCGATATGTGTTGTTGTCAGTGGAGGTGACTGGCCTTGGAGGACGGCTCAGGTTGTATCACACAGGCAGGTAACAGGCAACGTGGCTGTGTTTGTCCTGGGCACACTGATGGAAGTTTTCATTTCAACTGTGCTGTCCTCCGGGTTTTCGGCCTGTTTGATTATTGGCGTGTTACATACGTGGACGGCAGGTGTGTGTGTGTGTGTGTGTGTCAGGGAGAGGATGTTACCTGTGGCTGTCAGCGTACAGGATGCTCACATGCTCTATGGATCTGTAACACACACAGATGTCTTTCAACACATCCTGCTGGGGATAATGTGTTAAATCGTGAGTGACACCTTCACTGTTTAAAGGTGTAATTTCACAGATGCTCCTATGTTACCTGTAGGTTAGGCTTTTTGCATCACAGGGAGGACTGCACAGGTTTAAAGTAGGAAATCAAAATCAAAATTTATATTTACACAGCTCAATATCACAGGTCTCAAACTTACCTCAATGGATGTAGATATTCCAATTTTATAACGATATGTCAGATACACCTGCTTATAACATCAGATATTTACTTATTGCCCTCTGGGTATCAATAAAGTATTCTGATTCTGATACACCTAACAACATTATGTCATACACCACATTGCATTATGGCAGATCCACCTTTTAACATCATGTCAGCTACACCTATTAAGGCCAGACATTTACACATTTTCCCTTGGGGGATCAATAAAGTATTGAGAATCTGATATACTTAATAGAATCACGTTAGATACAGTTTATAATCTAAGATATGTACCTGTTTTCTCCTGGTGATCAATACATTTTTCTGCTACACCTGGTAATATTATGTCAGATACAACTCATAACATTACGGCAGACACACCTTATAGCATTATGTCTGATATACCTTATAATAATAATAAGTCAGATACACCATATAGTATTGTCTCAGATATAACTTATTGGATTATATTATGTCAGATTTACCTCAAAGCAATGTGCTCTTAATTGTGCAAAACTTTAAGTTAGTTATTTCTCTTAGTTTGGAGCGTTATGATGCCATTCAGAGAAGTTTTGGGTGTTTCCATGTTGGCTTCGTTGTCCATTTTTTGGAGGTTGCTTCTGGATTATACCATATTGTTTGACACACCTTATATATTATGTTACCATAACACAATGTAAAACATTACTACAAACATATCCAGTGAAAATACCAGGTCAGTTAATGTAGTACCATTAAGATCTTGACGTTACCCGTCCCTATTCACATCTACAGAACTTCTTGCATTATGGGTTACGAAAGACAAGTGACCAAGAAAGGAAGTATCAAGTTTTCCTTCCCTCCTTTTCTCTCTTTTTCTCTCTCTTGGATAACTTTAGTGACGACAGTGAGATGACGAATACACTGTCAGATATACAATCTGTGTGAGTCCACTCGCACTCACAAAACAACAAACAACAGCTTTCCAACTAATCATGGTTCTTATATGAATCATGACAAACACTCGTCTCTGAGTCCAACCCACAGTAACCATGGAGACAGTGACTGTGAGGTGATCTGTACACCTGGATGAACTATCTATTATCCAGTGCCTGAACATGTCAAGTAGCATAAAACTTTTTAAAGAGAGAAGTAGATTTTCCTGGTAAAACTAATATACGTTTATTTGAAGACCTTTACAAAGTCAGAGTGATGTCATGGGTTATAAAGTGTCCACATCGAACCCCATGTTGCCCTCCATCATTGTGGGGGTGTGATATATGGATGAGCAAGTGAATAGCGGGTGAATGGGTGAACGTAGAGCTGTTGCTGAGACTAGAAAAGTGCTCTGTGAACATTCACTGTAGTAACGGACCCGAATATTTCCTCTCTGTTGGATCAGCACTGAGCTGGCGTCTTCTAATTCCTGCTTCTCCTGCTCCACCAACAGGGACTGATTCAGAGTTGGGCCATCACGATGCCAATGAACTCTCTGGTCATTCATTGGCTGACCAACTCAATACCAGGTGAGCAACATGGCTACTCCACATCTTTTACCTCTTAAATGACCAACACTGATAGCACGGTGGCTAAAATGCTAATGTGACTTTTTACACCAACACGATGGGCTTTGATCTGAATGCTGCAGCTGTCATGGCTCCGCAGCCCCCCCCCCCGGTGTCAGCCAGGTGTGAACAGGGCTTATGACAGTTTGGCTGTGATCATGCGCTCCTGTAATAAGAGTTATTATATAATACAACACTCGTTGGCGTGTACTTGGATGGCCAGCGGCTCAAATCAAAGTAAAGAAGTAATGTTACATGCAGGAGCGGGAAGCTCGAAGATTGTCCAGTCGTCATGGTGTCATAGATGTCAGTATTATAGTATGGTCATTTTTAACTCCAATATATTTATTTTCTATTTATTGGTTACAGTCACTGCTTCTCGCAGTTGAAGTATTTACCCACCTTAATCAAAGCACCTGTTCAATATGCAGCAAACTGAAAGAGGATGTTTTCATCTGTTTTCTTTCCTGGTGTCCTTCACACAGCAACAGCCTGCTGGTTCAGCTAACAGTGAATCTAATTATCTTAATTCACCACAAATTTGTCCTTTAAAAAGAGCCAGTGATAGGCTGAGCTGGATCAATAAATGTATGGATAACCCTCGACCACAGGATGGCGCTCTGCTTCTGGTCCGGTCACCTGTGCTCGCGCGCGTCATGCACACACCAGGCTGGAGGCACAGGTTGTGTGTCTTTCCATTCATTGCGTTGATATTTTCCCCTGCATTTCACACAGACCACAAATTGATCACGTTATTGATTGATATCAGATTATTGTATTTTGCATAGAGATTTGTTACTGCTGTAGATTAATCAGAACAATAACCTGAGGCAAAAAAAAGGTTTAGTGACATTGTGTGGGACATAGAGACAGTGAGTTAAGGGCTGGTATGTACCGTAGTCATGTTTTCCACGGTGGACATTGAATGAAGTTGCTCTCGTGTCCCGTCCTGTTGCAGCAGCATCATGTCGGTGAACCCTCCGAGCAGCAGCGACGCCTGCCTCAGCATTGTCCACAGCCTCATGTGCCACCGGCAGGGCGGCGAGAACGAGGGCTTCGCCAAGCGCGCCATCGAGAGCCTGGTGAAGAAGCTGAAGGAGAAGAAGGACGAGCTGGACTCGCTCATCACCGCCATCACCACCAATGGCGTCCACCCTAGCAAGTGCGTGACCATCCAGAGGACGTTGGATGGACGGCTGCAGGTCAGTCTACCTCACACACAAACACACACACACAGTCATTATATCACTGTAATTAAAGTGCAATACCTCGAATTTAATTCAATTCATTATTCATCATTTTGTAGCCTTCAGGATCAGTTTGTGGAGTTTATTTATTAGAATATTTATGTTTTATTTAAGACTTATTCATTTTCAATTTTCGATATATATGGCTGTCTACCTTCAGGTTTCCCACATAAACATATTCTTTATGTCTAGAGTGAGAGAGAGACATTGGTTCATGACTGTAAGTGACACACATAGACACTATAAAACTCTGATGACTACAAAAAGCTGTTGCGTTAACAACCTACTAAAGACAGTAGTAACAATACACAATGTGCAGACACAGGCTTGAGGAGCTGTGGTGATGAGGCTGTGCTCTCCTCAGGTGGCGGGCAGGAAAGGCTTCCCTCATGTTATTTATGCTCGGCTGTGGCGCTGGCCCGACCTCCACAAGAATGAACTCAAGCACATCAAGTTCTGCCAGTACGCCTTTGACCTGAAGTACGACAACGTGTGTGTCAACCCCTACCACTACGAGAGGGTGGTGTCTCCAGGTATCGGTAGGTCGACCGTAAAAACTATCAAGTGTTGTTGTAGTTCAACAGAGTGCGAGGCTCCGTGTTCTCAGTTTGTTCTCTGTCTTCTCTTACAGTCGGTCTCAGCCTTCAAAACACAGGTGAGTCCCGTTCTGTAGCACCACATCGTGACTTCACTCAAGGTCAGGTTCACTGCCATGTCCTCACACAATGTACTGTATAACACACACAGACAAGGAAACCGCATGTTGATTCTCATAGACCTCAGACGTACAAACAGCCTCACATCTGGACGAAGTGTTTTCTCCTCTGCTGGAATTTCAGTACGACCATCTTGAAAGTCATACTGGGTGATCTGAGCTTGATATTGTCAGTGTATATTGTCATATGTGGTGTTTATCTTGATGTTTTTGACTGTTATATTCCTCACAACCCCTCGATATTCTGAATGATGATACTGAAGGTTTGTATAAGACGACTAGGACTTCCCTCACCTCATCTTTGGTTTTCTGGCAGCTTTGTTGTTTATTAAATGAGATGAGATGTTAGAGTTTAAGTCTGAGTAATAAAAATGTAAAAGCTTGCAGTGCAATTTGAATGAAAATAGATACAGGACGTACAGAAATGAATCAGAGTGAACCTAAACTTTTAAGGGTCTAGACTTAATGGAAAAATAATCAATAGTAGTTATTTTTTTATTATGGAGATGATGTTGATGATATTCAGAGGCTGAGTTGAGTTTTTTAGTTAGTGCTCCAGATGAAACCCTGACTGTCACTCAGTCTTCCTCTCAGGTGATAGTGAGGCCTTCTATGAGAGATTTTTTTAAAATCTTTTTTTCATTGAAAGTCTGTCTACACTTTTCACATTTCTGACCTGACCTCCTTCGTCCTGCAGCAGCACCAGGCAGCCTCATCAAAGAGGAGTATATCCATGACTGTATACAGATGGACCTCCCCCCCGGCATGCCTTTGTCTGACCACCAAGCAGCCCTGAAGCTGCCTCCTCCAGACCACTACGGCCAGCCCCTCCCTCCCCGACAGCTGTCCTCTGAGCCCCACGGACCCCCACCTGTCAGCAGATACACTAACCTGCCTGTCTCACCCAAAGGTCGGCTCCTCGCGTTCACGACTCGGTGGTGTCAATAGCAGATGTGTTTAGATTCATGTGTTATTCTGGACATGCAGCAGCTCTCATGTGTTCCACTGTTGTCCTTCCAGTGTCTGCCTCTGGCTCCATGCTGCCGCTGCAGGGTGGTCACAGCGACGGCCACCTCCACGCCACATCTCCGCAGGCTCAAGTCATGACCCCGGCTCCACGATCTCCAACTCCGACTCAGCCCCCACCTCAGCAACAGGCTGCGCAGCAACCCTCACAGACCCCCCATTCGCAGCAGCCCTCTCTACCTCCTGCTCACTCACACGGACAGAATGGATACAGCAGCAATAAACACTCTCAGAGTCAGGCTGTCTTCCACAGTGAGTTCACGCACAGTGAGTACATGCACAGTGAGTACACACACAATCACTTCACACGCAGTAGACATACACACAGTAGCTGTCTCGGTGCGGGTTTTGAGGCCCTTAGTTGTAACGGGTGTATTGTGAAACTGAGCTGAAAAACCATGGTAGTGTTTAAAAGTGGCTCTGTTGCTGTTGTTTGCTTTCATTACTGGTGTGTATTGGTTCGTGGTGTATGCAGGGACACAAAGGATTCACCTGTTGGATCGTTTGTCGTCCGAGAAAACAACACTGCATTCTTGCCATCGACCTTCAAGCGCAACCTAAATTGGGACACAGCTTGTTCACCCAGTGAATTTATGATCATCATTTTTATATTAACATAATTTTATATAAGAAAAACAAAGGAACAAAACAGATGGATCGATGATTGACAGACACTGATTGTTCTTTACTTTTCCTGTACCCAGCTGTTTGGACAGGCAGCAGCACAGCCTCCTACACTCCCATAGGACCTCAGCAAAACGGGCGTGGTCACCAACAACCTCCGCTCCATCATCCAAACCACCACTGTAAGACACATTTTTCAAATCTGCTGCATCCTCTCCTGCTGTAGATTACAGGCTGATGTCTGTCATTTTAGAAAGTCTGTAATGTTGCATCAAAGTGCTAATACATAGATGGAAGATGTATTAATAAATCATGAAGCCTGTGACCTGCTCAGGAAACTAATCTACTCTCTGTGTGCTCTTCAGGGTCTCAGCATCACGGCTCAGCCTCTTTCCCTCCCTCTGTGTCCAATCACCCAGGTTAGTGTGGACTCTGCCCACAGACTGGCTCTGCTGCTACTAAGCTTATGCACTGCTCTTGGACTTGATCTGAGTTCAGAGATGTGATGCCGATCAATGAGCATGAGCATCCTGGTCATCTGAAAATGTGCAACTACGACTTCTTTCTGTTCTTCTGTGTTTTGTTTTATACTGTAAATTGTACGCAGCCAGAGCTACACGTCAGTATTAAAAGAGCAGAGAGTGCAGTTACAGCCTGCAGTGTGTTTATAGTTAATTGATAATTTATTTATTGACTGTAATCAGATGTTTATTTGCTCCTGCTTTGCCTTTCAGCTGCACTGTGTTCACAGAGGCAGATACATTACACAGCAAAACCTAAAACTACACAGTCACTCTCTGTTACTACGTGTGGTCCTGTAGTTTATGTAGTTGAACTGTGTGTGTTGTCCCTGCAGGACCAGAGTTCTGGTGCTCCATCTCCTACTTTGAAATGGACGTTCAGGTGGGTGAGATGTTCAAGGTGCCCTCCAGCTGCCCCGTGGTGACCGTGGACGGTTACGTGGACCCGTCAGGAGGCGATCGCTTCTGCCTGGGACAACTAAGTAACGTCCACCGCACAGACGCCAGTGAGAGAGCCAGGTGAGCGGAGAGAGACAGACACTCCTCTGCTGTGTCTTTGGTCATTTTATATGAAAATAGCCAAGAGAAACAGTGTATTAAATCCACACATTTATCCATATGGACAGCAGCACCTTTCCAGTGCATTACGGTATTTCTTTTAAACTCTGAAAGTGCAGCACTGACCTGTTGTCCCACCTCTGCTTGTCCTGATGTCCCCGGTGTGTTCAGGTTACACATAGGTAAGGGTGTGCAGCTGGAGTGTCGTGGCGAAGGCGACGTGTGGATGCGCTGCATGAGCGACCACGCCGTGTTTGTACAGAGCTACTACCTGGACAGAGAGGCCGGCCGGGCACCAGGTGACGCTGTGCACAAGATCTACCCTGGAGCCTACATCAAGGTCTCATCCAACACACACACACACAGTGAAGATTGAAGTGTTGTTTGAGCGGTCCTGCGCTCTTCATTCTACCTGTCCAGCTGTTGTAACTCCAGCTGCTTGTGTGTTGACCAGGTGTTTGACCTGCGACAGTGCCACAGACAGATGCAGCAGCAGGCGGCAACGGCTCAGGCTGCAGCTGCAGCTCAGGCCGCAGCTGTGGCTGGAAACATTCCTGGTCCAGGCAGCGTGGGAGGCATCGCTCCTGCAGTTAGTAAGTGTTGCTCACACTTAATTAAAATAAGTTAAGTGGACCACGCACCAGTCTTGTGTATCTTACCAGAAAACAACTTTGGTAAAAGTTAAAGTCACTGTTTAGATCTTTACGCGAGTAAAAGTCATAAAGTAACAGATATTTACTGTAAGTATCAAAAGTAAAGTTCTGATAATTTTCCGAGGTCACAGATTTCATAGCTATTGTCACGATTGGTCCTCTCCACACTGATTCACCAGCTTTTATTTTGTAGTAAGTTACGAAGATGCTTAGGGGAAATGTATTGAAGTAAAAGTGCACATTTCATGTAGGAAATGTAGGTGAGTAAAAGTGAAGTCACCAGAAATATAGATAACAATGTAAAGTACAGATATGTAAAAATCTTACTGAAGTAAAGAAACAGAATATTTGTACTTTGTTAAGTTACAACAGCAGCCGTCACAGAGCAGTGAGCTCCCTCAGCATCTGGGCCCTTTAAGCAGCAGTCTGTTGTTTTAGTGGTTCTTATCACTTACATACAAAAGACCTGATGTTCTCAACATGAAGATTCATCAGGTCTGAACTAAGTCTGACATGTGGGCTGTGTGGATCAGCTGACTGACTGTTACCGTAACTACCACCATCACCTGTGCTCCCAGGTCTGTCTGCGGCGGCGGGGATCGGCGTGGACGACCTCAGGCGACTGTGCATCCTGCGACTCAGCTTTGTGAAGGGCTGGGGGCCGGACTACCCCCGGCAGAGCATCAAACACACCCCCTGCTGGGTGGAGGTCCACCTGCACCGAGCCCTGCAGCTTCTGGACGAAGTGTTGCACACTATGCCTCTGGCAGACCCAGGACCTGCCAACTGAAGACCAAGACCAAGCCCAAAACCATGATCTGGATTCTGTGAACGTGCACAGACACACGTTTGTTTCTGCTTCAGGCCAAATATGTAAATATCAAAAGTAAATCAATCAGAAACACACAGAAACTACAACATGTGATGCTCGTAACAATCAGTGCACAGACACACACACACACACACACCCACACACACACATACACATATACTGAAACCAAAAGGTCTGTAGCCACACAGACAGGAAGTGCTGATGTCTGATGCTCCTGAGGCTGGACTCTGCAGTCTGGATTCTGGACTCAACCCTCATCAGACCAGTGTGTCTGCACTGAACAAATCCAGGGACGTGTGTCAGAGATCCACTTCCCTACAGTTATTTTAGGAGTGTCCTGCACATTCACTCAAGGACTACACACACACACACACACACACACACTTACACAAACACATGTACAAAACCGTGCTCTCCAGGAGCCAACAACTCTCCAGACAGATCACCGAGTCCAGACCATGTTCTGCTCCCCTGTCTGTCTAACAGCAGGACTGATGTGTGGATTCAGGAACCAGTGTTATGTGAGTCATCTGTGCTTGTGCTGCTCTTCTCTGTATCAAACGTCAGCTCCGACGATGCTCAGCTCAAACTGTTATTTTTCTACCAAAAGTCTAAAAAGCCAAAAACATTTAGCTTTAAAGTAGTGTTGTTGTTCTCTGTAACAGTGCTACCCTGTCTGTAACCAAAGCCAGAATACCTCATGAGTACACAGTCACAGTTTAGTTTCCCACCTGAGCCCCCCCTCCCCAGCCAGACAGAGGCTGAGGTCAGAGGTCATGTGTACAGATGTGTCGTACAGCAGGATGGACGGGTGAAAAGGCTTCGTGTCCACAGACCAAACATCAGACTCTGTGCCTTCCTCTGGTCCCTCCTGTGAGGACGTGGTCTCCTCAAGACTTGAAACCAGCACTTGATCTGAGTTTGTTGTGTCCAGGAGGTCCAATCAGAGCAGAGACCTAAAACACAGCTTTGGCGGGTTCTTGTCCTTCCCTTTTACACAGACACAGCTCTGTGACTACCTCC
>OMNW01031322.1:0-31343 GCA_900303245.1 Selene dorsalis
TGCTGAGCCGGAGCCTGTCACCGACCTGCTGGTGTGGAAGTACCGGTGCTTTGAGCAGAGTGTCCGGAGCTGCACGACATGAAATCTGTGTGGAGTGGACGACTGTAGTTGAAAAGGTAAGAGGTTTCACGGCACTTCGTGGGTTTCACGGTCGGTCCAAGGTGGTGAAATCGGCATATTGAGACTGTGGCAGGCTGTTAAAAATATCCACAACTTATAAAGATGACAGACGAAAAACAGCTGTTGAGATTTTTTTTTTAACTTTAATTTGACTACGGTTTTTTTTCTTTTGTTGTATTTACCGCACCTGCCTCCTAATTTCCTGTAGCTGGTAAATACCCACGGGCTTTGAGTCAGCGTCAGGGTTTGCGTTTCCTCTTTAACGTATTATTTTATTTTATGACACGTGCAAAGATATTTCCTGGTATAATTCATTTGATCTTTATTAATAATTCACCAGCAGTGAAGCAGCTCCTGATTATAACCAAATAAACTCCAATGTTAGCTGATAACGTTTTTAATGTTGTGTTTCTGTATGCCATAGAGTCTGGTAGGCTGGATGTTGTGTTGCAACAGGAGCCTAAAAGAAATGGCACAGACACATTTTGTTTTAAAGATAGCCTATGTAAATGACATGACATGACACTGCCAGTCACTGATAAAAAAAAACAAAGCTGATAACCTTCTCATGTGCTTTATAGAGATGTTAGTGTTACTTCCCTAAAACTACAAGCTTTTTAAGTGATGTGAATGTGCTGATTTAAAATGTCAGAGGGTTTGTGTACCAGCAGGTATTTTCTGGAGGCATTTTGTTTTGTCAGGTATCGTCTAATCACAGCTATTTTCTTCCCTTGCAGTTACTGTTGCTGACAGAGAAGAAGCAGTTCTTTTGCTTTTCCGTTGGACTGTTGTCCTCAGGCAGTTGCTTTTTTCAATGTGGGAGACAGTTTTGTTGCTTTCGCCAGGCTGAAATCCCCCAGGGTCAGGACCTCCCTCATGGCAGCCTTGCTCCTTGGGCTGCTGCTTTTTGCAATACAGTCTCCCCCCATCCCTTCAAGACCGATGGTTGAGGAGGGGCCGCCTTCACCTCCCACTTCATCGCCCGCCGACAATGGGACCACCACCCACCCAAATGGGACCCTTCAGCAGCTTCCTCAGATTATAATTATTGGCGTGAGGAAGGGGGGAACGCGGGCATTGATTGAGATGCTCAGCCTGCACAGTTCAGTGGCAGCAGCTCAGAATGAGGTGCACTTCTTTGACTGGGAGAGTCACTTTATGAAGGGCTTGCCTTGGTATCTCAGCCAGATGCCCTACGCCTATCCCGACCAGCTGACGGTGGAGAAGACGCCAGCCTACTTCACCTCCAGCAAAGTCCCCAAACGCATCCATCAGATGAACCCTGACATCAAGCTGCTACTTATCCTTAGAGATCCCACAGAACGTGTGCTCTCGGACTACACCCAGGTGTTTTACAACCGTCTCCAGAAGCACAAGCGCTACCAGCCCATCGAGTCCATACTGGTGAAGGATGGCGAGATCAATCTGGGATACAAGGCTCTCAATCGCAGCCTGTACTATATGCACATGCAGAACTGGCTGCAGTATTTCCCACTGGAAAGCATTCACGTTGTGGACGGGGACGAGTTGATTAGGGACCCGTTCCCTGAGATGAAAAAGGTGGAACGATTCCTTAAGCTGGAACCTCAGATAAACGCTTCAAATTTTTACTTCAATAAAACAAAAGGATTCTACTGTTTGAGAGACCATGGGAGAGAAAGGTGTTTACACGACTCAAAAGGCAGGGCTCACCCTCACGTGGCGCCTGCCATCCTTCAGAAACTCTACCAGTTCTTTCATGAACCCAACAAGAAGTTCTTTGAGCTGGTGGGTCGAACATTCAACTGGAAATGAACCTTTTGTGTCTCAGTAGTTTGGTAAAAAGTTGCTTGGGGATTTATCTCCACAATGTTTTCCTTACTAACAGTGTAGATGAAGAGACAAAGCTAATGTAAATTTAATCTAAATCTATTTTTGTACTAGTCCCTTTGTTACTGGAGTATGATTGAGCCAAATATCAGGGCAGACTGCAATTCATGACGTGCTCTGTTATTGCATGTCTTGGTTTTTTCTCATGAATTTAACCGTCTGTTTTGTACTGTTAGAAACACACTACTGCTCAGCTCGTCTTATTGAACCAGGCGACTTAATCTGACATTGAAGATGACATTCAGACTTGAGACTGTGCCGGTCAATGTGTTACATAAAGATAAGTACCAGGCAGTTTAATATTGTCATACCCTTTCATTTCACTTCATGTACTATGACATAATTAACATCTAACTGCATTTACAGCTCTGAAGGACCTTTACCTGCTGCTATGATTTTCTCAGTCACTTTCAGGCACACGCCATATTGAATTTGTATTTGTTACTCAAAATGTTTCTTTATGTAAGACTCAGTTATATAAATGCTCTCTGCACATCATATATTTGCCGATCATGATGGTGTACTGTAAATAGTGGGGAGGAGTGAAGAATTAATACCATAATAAATATGTATTTTATTTTTAGCATGTCTGATGTTGGGGTTTTTTTTCATCTTGGTTTATCTATTTTTATTCACCCATTACGTATCTGTCTGCTGTGCAGTTTGTCTCAGATCCTAACAAGCAACGAGGATGATTCAAGTCATGACTTCCACTCAGTTAACAGGCATGAGCATGTGTCTGTGTACAGGCTGCACCAATCGCTCTGGATTATTTGATTGCACTGTGCTGAATACATCTACTACGTGTTGTGGGTAGGGGGGTTTCAACATCGAATGCGTGCTGTTTGTCATGTTCTCATAAAACCAAGTTGCGTTGTTATATAGGGCTTTCGACTGCGGCGTACCTTGTGACCTCCCTCACTTGGTTCATACAGGCTGCTGTGGATCTATACATAAAGTGTTGAGGTTAGGGTTAACCTTTGAAAAGCTGCTGTCTGTGCATCAGATGAAACCTCCAACCACGAACAGCTGTATTAATTATTAGGACAACTTTTTTTAAATTTTATTTCACTCAGTCAATTCTACTATCGTCAAATTAGGATTAGTGTAAGAGAATTGAGAGTGGGCAGATAAGTAAACTCAGCTTTGAGCACAATCCAAACCAAGAGAAATCAAAGTTGTTAAGTTGTTTATGCCCAAGGGCGTGATGTTCTTATTGAGTTTTTTAGAGAGGCAAGGGATTATTTATTCAAAGCTTATTGCTACTTTGAAAACATCAGCAGCACCGTCTCAAAGACATTAAGCTCCAAAAACCTACGGTAGCGGCTTCATATTTGAATGTGGCCTAGATTTACTCAGGAGCTTAGTGGGACTCTGCAAACATGATGTCAACCTCATTGCCCCTTAAATACAGACCAAAGCAATATTTTACTCTTTCTATCTCTGTGATTCTTTTTGCCCTCAGAGTATTGCCTCATCTACCTACAGTTCACATGTGTTTTTTATGCTGATAGTTGAGTAAGACTATATCACTAGCTATCAGCAAAACCGGCTTGGCTGCAGGCGTACGGGTTGAGCAGAAGAAAGAGTAAACAGAAAAGAGTATGTGGAGGTGAGGTGCAAGGTGGAGGCTGATCCCTGCTGTAAGATTATCACACACAGCTGCTTGCGTCATTTAGCATGTGTAGCGCTAACACTGAACTGGCGGGTTCAGCTTTTGCTTTTGAAGGTGTCAGGCCTCCAGATGGTCCTAGAGCAGCGAAGTCTGGAGGAACTCACAGGAATGCAGGTTTTCTTTACATAAAAACCAAAATCCAGCAGTGTCAATGTCATGTTTCTCTGGGTCAAAAGAGGACTGATGCAATTTCCAGATAAACCTGTTTTCACCATAGACTGCAAAAACACAGAGCAAGGGGGGAAACAACACAACTGAAATTAATGTAATCCTTCTGGTGGTGGACAGAAACCTAGTACATCTCATCAAGTACTGCTCTTGAATACATGTCTGAGGTAGTTACCGCTTCTGATTCAGAATTCATCTTCCACTTTACTCATTTTACAATCATTTTTCCAGCATATAAACTGGACCACATAAGCTTGTTTTCAGCTAACTTGTAAAAAATCTGGTTGGAGGCATCCATCACGTTTCAGATGTCAGTTCATACTGGTATTAACATGCGTCTGGGGTGACTTGATCACAAGTGGAAACTCAGTCAGCTCACGCCTAATATTAGGACTTATGACTGGATTTCACTTCACACCCTGTTGTGTATGCAAATGAACATGCACATCGTTTTCCTTTGGAAAGACCAAATGTGTTGTTGTTCTTCATTGGTATCAAGCAGTAATGCATGTCCATGCCTAGACTGCTGGATATTAAAGGAGTAAATTCCAACAGTATGGACTGGGTCTATTCTGTCACACGTGATACATCTCTATGGGCTTTTCAATATTGTCAACAGCACGTACAAAGCCAGCTTACGTGATTTGAGAATCAACTGAATGCGTACAAATGAGCGCACATCAGGAGAGTAGGTGGTCCCTCAGTATGCCCCGGGACACATTCATGTTCGTACTCCTAAAAGAATGCGACCATATGTGGCCTAGACAACCTTCAAATGTGATTGGAGCTAACTGACCTTAATGCATTCTCAGTGCATTCACACCTGTGCTTAGAGCTGTCCACTTTCGAAAACATCACCCAGGAAGCACATTAATGCCTGGTATAAATAGAGTGAGCCAGTAAGCTGTTAGCCGTGAGTTAGCAGTTCAATTTCCCTTTATATGGTTTAAGTGAGATAACTGGCCCAACCAAGTAAAACAATCCTTTACAAACAGCAAAGTTTATTTTTTCATTATTTTCTTCTGCTCCTCTCCATCAAACATCTCACAATCTGATTAATTTTGTGACCCTTTACGGGAGACCAAATCCAATTTGTCAACAACTGGATTGAACTACCAAAGTACACTGTATATACAGCAGCCCCACCGTGATCAACAGTGGAATTGCTGCATCAGTGTGAACAATCTGATGTGCTAATGTGTCACAGACAGTTTTTCATCATAGTAAGTGCTTTGGCTTTTCAAGAACATTTTAAGTAATATCTCTGCACTGGAATGGGGGGGCTTTTACTAGTAATTGAGCATCTTCATTAACTACATTATTGTATCAGTGCTTTTAGAGATGCATTGATTTAAATACTGACCACTAGACTATTTTTGTGTATTATGGCACAGCTCCCTGCTACAGCTGCAGACAACACAAATGAACGTGAACCAAACACCAAAGCTGCAGCCCATAAACAATTAACTGAAAAATATTAAAAAGGCTCCACAGAGCTACACATACCCATGTGATCCATTATTAATTAAAAAAAAAAAAAAAAAAAAAAAAAAAAAAAAAACATTGATGGCAGCAGTTTTAGGGACCGAGGGGGAAAAAGATGTGCTTGAAAATGGTGTAAAGCTTGAGATGAAGTTAGTGCAGATGCTCATAGAGGAAGCTTTCTGAATCCTCTCTGGTGAAATTACTTCTGCAAGGACACATCTTCACTTTGCTCTCACTGTTTTCTGGGTGTCTGTCTCGCTCTCTGCTCTGCTTACACACTACTCAACATCAGAGAAGCATCTATTAAGAGTTCATGAACGCCCCATTAGTCTAGTCAGCTGTGCAGCCCTCTAAAGTTTTACAGTCACAGATTTCCCTTAACATCACCTAATTAATCTCAGCCACATAATTAATTTGCCTCCGCGCCCCACATGCAGTAAGAGCGGTAAACTGGGGCTGCAACGAGGATTAATGGCCTTGCCCTCCGCCTGGCGCCTCCCCCACCACCACCACCACCACCTCTGCTACACTATTTTCTGGTCTAACTTGGAGCCAGTCTGCCACCCACCCCCCTCTGTTTCCCTGCTGCCAGCCCACACTAGTTGTTCCTGAAGGGGCCTGTTTCCTCCAAATCACAATCAGCTATTCTAGGGTGTTTGAAAGGATGATGTGATCCGATGGAGCACAGCCCCTTCTGCAGTCACCAGGGCTGCCGCTCACTTTAATTGGAATAGATTGTTTGTCCACCCAATGTGTGAAACCTTGCAGAAGTAACGCATGCACCCACCCCTCCTTTTCTCTCTTTTTTTTGTCCAAAGCCCAGTTTGTACCTCGCATATCTAACCTTCACATTTGACCACACATTCGTGCTGTATCTGAATTTCCCAAAGATCCATGGCAATCTTGGTACCACTTTCAGATACCATACAGGATACCATTTATAAACGAATTAACAAATCATTTACTGATGCTTTGTTGATCAGTTAGTAGAACAGCGTTTGGGTTGCCAGATCGTTGGATATTATTCACTAAGCATTAATGAATTAGACAGTGATACTGCCTTAGTTTTTAAGCGTGACATTTGAGAGGATGTTTAGCATCATTAAATCGTCAAGGATCCTTCTTCGACAGGAAGAATAAATGGGTAACAAAAAAGATTTTTCACCTTCTTCACAAGTATCACTTTCCACACAAAATTCGAAGGAGTGAGTCATCTCTTTGTTCAATTGGTAAATTAGTGAAATTTAAATATTTTACTATCACTTTGTTTCTGTCCTTTGTCGTGTATTGTCATACAAAATATGTTTTGCTTGTATTTTACAAAATTGGATACAGTTACAACCAGGTTAATCATCTAAAAATCATTTTTGTCAGCAGACTCAATGTTTTATTTACTCAGATGCCTAACATTGTCCTTGGGGAGTTTGAAATATCTTCAGAATAGCAGTAAATGTTGTGAAAAAACCCTCAGGGTTTGTTGTGGGCCGTATTGTATTTACTTTCTAGGATAATACTTTGCTCTGAGACTCAAATGTAATGGTTTCCCATGTAATTCATGGCTTGGAAGAAATTGGCTACATTAAATTTTTTGAATGCTTTCATGTAGTGTATAATCACCTTTTCATGAGGCTGTAAAGAAACGTGTCCTCTAGTGTTTTCAGGTATGTGACTGCTTCTTGCTGCATGTTGCTTGGTTTATTACTGGACCGCTTCCCATATACTGGCTGCCAATCCAGGTGTCATCCACAGCTATAAAAGATGAAACAGTGAAAATAATAGATCACACTGTTGTACTGCATTTGTTGGAAGCTTTTATTCAGTGTTGACATCTACTCCAACGTGAGATAATGCTGCTTCTTTATGATGCAGGTAACCTTGAAGCCATGATGTACCAAGTACATGAAAAGATTCTCATGTAGTCCACATTTTATCTGCAGCGCAGCCTTTATAGGCATCTTTGATTAAACCACAACACAGACGACAGTGAAGTGAAGAATGTATCAGTTAATCAGAGTATCAGCACACTGTGTTCTGTCAATTTCATTCAGCGCTAGATGGAAAACTGACCATGTTTGAATTGAATGCAGCTGTGAGCAGCTTTGGTCCTAGCTGCTGTTTACCATTAGCAGGTGTTTCAGGAGAAGATCTGAAGCCTTTTGACTCTGAATAAAGGCGCCTCTCTGATGAAGAACAGCGGTCCATTCATTACCTTTTCAACAGAAAAATGAAACTGAAGACCCAACATGGCTCCATTTGTGGACTTATGCAAAAAGCACCCTACTGAGCCAAAGTGTTCAGTCAAGGATCCTTGACTTCAGAGAAAGGTGGACAGAGGTTAGATTTTCTTCTTCTAGTCGGCAACCGTTGTTCAGTTGGCCAGCTTAGCAAATTACGTCAATATTAGCTGCATGTGCTGGTTGAAAAAGGTTCGTTTCATCAATAACATCTCAGTCCTGGAAAAATTCATAGATAAAAGCTCAAGAAACTGAAGTGGAATGGTATCTGGTGTGGATGTTCAGATAAATATTCAAGTCTTTATCAGTGTGAGTTCCAGGCCAGAGATGTTGGAGCTTTTAGGTAATGTTTAAACAAAGTTAGGAGGAAATGTACTGTAGTGCCTGATAACAGCCAACCGCTGACCATCCCTTACGACATACTGTTGCTATGTGCTATCATTGCTAGCTTTTCATTGTCACATGACGCATGCAATTTATAATGATAATGACAGCAGGATCAGTCTTCTTTTGCCGTCAGCTAATGTGACAGCTTATAAGAAAACTAATGTTAGCTCTATGAGTCATTACCAACAGCAAACAATGTGAGATCCTGAACTTGTGTTATTTGACCTTAAGCCGGTTTGAATTCTGGATTTTTAAAACTAAATGCTGATTTTCAGCACGAGGAGAAAAGCTTCGAGGATGAGGACAAAACAGTGTTTGGCAAACAGAACTGTCATGGAAATGTTAGCCCAGTGTTGTTTGACCATAAATATCCCCAAATACAGTTTACCAGCTTCCACACTGAGAAAACACCACAATGTGGATGTACTAGTTATGAACCAGGCTCGTTTTTTTAACCTTCTCATAACCTCCAAAATTACTGTAGTTTGGCATGTTGTGCTTCTTTGTCCTCGGATGATTAGATGGATAAGATAGAGGTTATATCAGATAAACATTCCTCACATTTGTGTTCTGTTTACATCTCTTGTATTCTTGCTTTAGCTTTGTATTGAATTTTGTGATACTTCATATTTCCTCTTGCCATATTTCACCAGTTGAATCTGAGATGTGTGTCCTCTTGTGGATTTGAATTATTTATCCAAATCTTTGCTCCATCATGTTGCTTCTGAGACGTTCCAGAGAATTATTCCTTTAATTTGTCTGTTGGGCATTTCCATTGAGAAAGGAAAACTCTTAGCCTTAAAAAAATCACAGTCCTTTAGCTGTCAGGAAGTATAAAGTATTTCAAGACCCTTCCCATTTCCCTCTGTATCAGCAGAGAGTGATTTTGGCAGAAGATGAGGATATTACAGTGAATAAATTGATTTACCTAAATTAAATACCACAGTGTATGACTCAAAGTTATGAGTCTCTCTCAAGCGATCACACAAACCATCAATTTCACTGCATGCTTATGAGCATTTTCATTTTGCAGCTTGACATTGCTACAAATAACATTTCAAATATTAGATCAGAAAAATGTGGTTTTACCTCTGAGTGAGCTGCTTCCTCAATCCTGTTTCTTGGCTAATGGAATATAAATAGACATGTTATTAGCAAAAAGACTAAAGGGGGGAGGGCTGTTTGATGTATGTGTACATATTCCCATCATTCCTTCATCCCGGCCAGGGTCTACATGTGCTGCCGCTGTGCGAGCCAGTCATTGCTGTGCCCTGTTATCAGTCATTTCCTGGCATGGTCTCCTCTGGTGGAGAAATAAGCCTCCATGGCCAATGATAACTCCTACTGCTAACAGATACCTCTTCATGGGTGAGGCATGACTGGACCCACAGATACCCCTCACTCCCTCCGTGTGTGTCTCTGTGCAAGCACACAAACACACACACTCTTGTACTAACATGTTTTTCTGTGTACATGTGAATTTTTGTGCCTGTGGAGGAAATCTGCAAGTGTCCGTGTGTGTGTAGGATTATGTATGTGTGTGTGTGTGTGTCCATCCATAGGAAGCAGTGAGCCATATGGATTTTGATACTGAGTGTGGTTTTGAAACACTGGACTCCAGCTCCTTGAGTAAGGGGAAATGGGTACTGTTTCTGTGAATAGTTTTTCTCTCTCTCTCTTTTTTTTTAAATAGTCTCATTTGCTCATGATATCACTGCTGGGATGCTTCTGTCACTCAGGTTTTATTACAGTGTTTCTTTGCTTGTAAGAAAGTATCGTTTCACCTCTCCACATGACGTCATAGCACTGTTATTTCTCAATGTGCAACATGGTCTGAGTGTACATACTGCATATGGTTCAAATCAAACCTACGCAAGACCACTGAGGTATCACATTATAACACAAGTGGGTTTTTTTCTGTGTGTGTTTGTGTGTGTGCTGTCTTGATTGCATTGAGTAAAGCCGCTGCGTACTGAAACCATGTGTTGGCTTGTCCCCTGGTAGTAGTGTCATGCTGCTGTCAGTCAGTGGAAAACTAAACACATATTAAAGATATTATAATTAAAACAAGGTCCCTTCAGGCAGGCCAGAAAGATAAGAAGATAATACATAGCTGGCCTGTTATGATCAGAACGACTGAACCTAAAGTCTTTCTGAGATAGTAAACAACTACAAAACCAAACAATGAGACCACAAAATGATGCAAAAGCAGAGCAAAGGACAAAAAGGTCCACAACTACAGTGAATAATGTTCTGTTATCTGCTGCCTATAACCTCGGCTTTTAATCTGACTCCCATCACAGTATAGCAAAATATAAAAGCACAGTTGAATGCATCAAGTAGAAGTTGCTTCACACTCAAAGGGTGATTTGATTTGACATTTGGCATACTTTAAATACCTCTGCTAATACCCCCTGCTCCAACACTCCAGCAGCACTTATCACTGAAACTACCACCAAGGCAAACAATATTTTTTTCGATACTTTTTGCAGTTGTTTTTTTTTTCCTCCCTCTTTTTTGAAGCATTTCATCAACGTAACTCATATCCCCAAATGTCAACCCAAGAAAATAGAAAACAGGTGGTAAATGTGCTCGCTGCGTTAAGACAAAATTACATTCAATCAGCGTGCACAGGGAGAGAAATTTCCCCCTGCATTGTGCCAAGTTCTACAAATAAAGAGACGAAAATCAATTGGCGGTTTCATGAGAGACCAAATCCCCTCACCCGCGAGTCTTGAAATCCAATGACCTGCACAACTGATATATTGCTTCTCATCTAGAGAATCGTGATGCAATCTTTTCACTAATTGAAACTAGTCCCTTTTCATTCTGTGTTGCACAGTCTTAAGTTTTTGTTGTCTTCTTTGCTGTGAACATCTGGGATTTCTTTTTTTTTTTAATGAATTAATCTCTAGTCTTGTAGACATGTTGAGTAGGTCTCTTCTTGTACATCTTCAGCTGTTTCGGCTCAACACATTCAAGGCAAAACTGAATCTGTGACCTCTTGAACTTTTTTTTTTCCTTCTTCTTACAAACAAATGTTCTGGCACGGCAAGGCCTCTAAGCCACACTATTCACGGTATGAATGGCTAATGCGAAACATCTCAACAGCTACTGGATGGATTGCCTGAGGAATTTTGACACAGTTTTTATCCAGGGGAAACTTTCGCAACAACTATTGCACAGATTGCCAATGAAAGCAGATGCAGAATATTCAGTTGATTTATAAGATTAATGGGATTTCCATTTCCTTTGTGTGTAGAGCTAATTAGTAAACATTTGCCTGCTCATATGGAAATTAGATCAGAACAGATGATTAAAATGTGTAGAAATGCCTCCATTAAAGAGCAACTATGCAAGTGCTTGCTTGCTTTTCCAATGTTTTGCTAACCCTCCTCCAGCCATGATGAAGCTGGTGAGAAGCAATCCATGGAGCGGTGGATAATGTTATATAACATATATGATGTTACGACGTGTATATTTAATTAGTCTTAACTGTCATAAACAAAAGATTACAAGTTACAGGGCAGCCAAGTACTACACTGATGTTGCAAGGTTGGTTTTCAGCTAAGAGACACCAGGTGGAAGACAGACTGTAATAAGTTACAAGTCATGTATGTAACCATCACAATTACTCCAAAGCTGTTTGATTAAGGTAAAAATGTAGCATAGCTACGGTAAAAATCCTGCATAGTTTCTCTTTAACAGACAGAAAATGCGAACATTTTCAGGAAAAAAGGTAATTTATCCTTCTGCCTAAGTTTTCACTTCTTTGCGCATCAAACAGTTATTGTACCTGTTATACATCAAGGTTTTGACCTGACACACTTGTCCTTCTACAATTCAGAGTCACTTTTCAACCAGAGCGATTTAATCAGATATTTGCAACTGCTGACCTTGGTCACAGAACATTAAGGCACCACGTCGACCACATGAATACAAAACCTGTCTAAGAGCGAGAGGAGCATATGCAGCATCTGTGCGGGAGCTTCCTCCATCAGAGAAATTTCTCTATTTCTTACATTCCCTCTGAAGTCACAGGAGGAACATAGAGCAGCAGTTGAAACCTCGCCTCGTCGTCCTTCAATCTCGCAGATCAAACGCACTCACCAACAATCCTGAGGAGCCTCGCCGAACACTTTCTCACACATCTGTCAACGTTTTCAGGTGCTCCGCCGTTGCCTCTCCATTCCCTAACAAAAACAAGTTTGAGCATTAAAAGTCCCCCAGAGAGAAGTGAAAGGAGAAAAGAGGGAGAGACGACATTGATCTGGTTGTGTAACACTGTGCAGTTTGCCATAGGTCAATGAAATTCCATCAGCTTTCCCCCTCTTTGGTCAATATCCATCTGAAGAGTCTCCACAGACATTGTCTTCCCTTAGCCCTCAGCCGCTTGTATTCATCTTCAGCCGGCTGCTTTTAGTGAAGACAGAATCAGATTGCAACAGGAAAGGTTAAGGAAGGAAAGAACACTTGATGAGCTTGCTGTGCTCCAGAGAAATAAACCAGCAGACAGTATGTTTTTTTTTTTCCTGATTTACTTCTCTGGCTTATAAACTCATTTAGTGCAGAGCCGCCCACTCTAATATCTGGCAGGGTTATTCAATTAAATGTTTTACTAACTTTTACTAATAACATCACAATCAGTTTGATAACTGAAAGATAAAGCACCGCCCTTTCCCTCCCGTGTTGAGCTATAAGCTGCAGACAGGAGATGATATAAATCCTACCACGTCCTCACTGCTTTGCATTTGTTTATTGCTGCTCCCTCTAGTGGTTTCTCGAATCCCCATAGACTAAGAGGGGAAACTACAGCATGTCCTCAGATCCTTGCGTTGTAAATATCACTCAGTATTTCAGAGGAATCAAAAGTAGTGTGCTCATTGTGAAAGAGAATGCTCCATATCCAGTGATATACAGTATACATGAGAGGATAGACATACTCTCACATATCAATCTAACATTTAATATCTGGTTTTATTTGACTATACTTCAAGCAATGTTGCAGATCAGCAGGACTGTTTCATTGAAAATCAAATCTAGACTTAAATATTTTACGTCAATAAGATTGATTCCTGTTCATTTAACCAAAAATATTGATTGATGGTTTATTAATCTTAACTGTGGAAATATTCAGTACATTACACATATCTTGATATCATTGATATTGAATTATATTGGAAAAAAAATGTTTCCATCATCATGATCATCACGATCATCATCATCCTCCCCTTGAAATGTCACAGATGTGCACATGTCACAGATTGTCACAGTGAAGCTTAGTATAACTGGTCAATTTCCGACAATGCGGCATTTGAAATGTACAACCAACAAAATTATTTGAAAATGTTCAATATTGTCTTTAGATATGATACTTGAATACTTACAACACTGGAAAATAAGTTTCTTGTTAGTAGTTCCTTGTTTGCTGCTGTCTTTGTAACTATTGGATAATTCATTTTATTAACCAAAGAGACATAGTCGAGTTTATTTCCCGTCAGCAGGATTCAGTTCAACTCCCCAGTCTCCATTTTGAAGGTGGTTCTCATAGTTCAGCTCAGAGTCAATGAGACTGTTTTGCATATTACCTTGGCAACTGCCTTTTTTATCATTAGGCCACTGTTCAGAATTTCCTTAATAGTAGTTTCATTCAAACCACACATTTCGTATGGAAATGTGACTCCTCCCTGCTTTGACAAAATGAGGCTCTCAGCAGAAAGGATTTTGTTTCTAACTCAAAAACAAGCCCCACATTAACATATCAAGGAGCTGAAAAAAGAACGATTGGGAGATATTCTAAACATCTTCCCAGTGGACATCTGACAATAGATGTCTGGATTTATTGGAGTATTGCTTTGAAACGTCTCTGCTTCTCTGAGATGTCTTTAAGGTGTCAGAAACCAGCTTTTTATTTGAATGGCACAAAATATAACTGTTTGTTCTCACAATTTACATATATGAAAGAAAAACACTCAACATCCAAAACCTCATCTTGCAAAACACAGATTGGAGCACTCTGCCATGTGAAGGTGTTTACACTGCAGGTTGAATTAAACAGGTGTAAACAGATATTCTCATAACTCGTCTCAGTGTCGTATTTACATTAATGCTATCAAAGGAGGTCAGCGTAGCTTTTTTGTGTCTTGTGGCATTTTTGGTGGGGGGGGTAGCAGGCGACAAGAAGTGGAGCTGTGGTGCTGCTGGTGTGTGATAGCAGTGTGTGGGGCCTCTGGGGGAGGGAGGGGGGCATTAGCCTCTGTCTGGTGTCTGAGAGGGTGAAGGGAAGTGGGAGAGAGGCTTAATGTCTGTCTACTTCTATTTCCCTCTTAATTTCACACACTGTTGAGTCAGCCTATTGACTGACTGCTTATGGTGATGCTGGCGGTCCACCAACACTGCAGAGGAGGCAGTGCATATAACTCTTCCTCGCTGCTCCATTTCACCATGTAGGACCTCCACTTATTTAATAAGCTGATGCAAGGCCTATTCTCACCCATCCGTGCGTATGTGCAACCTGCCCTCCTACATGGGAGTTGTGTGCGTATGATGCACTTATCGGCTTGTAGCTGTGGGCATCCCCGCAAGACTGTGTGCACGCCACATCTTTGTGTGAGAGACGAGAGGAGAAGTAAGAGTGATTCTACATGCACTCTGAAGGCTCTTAGCACCTTTGTGTCCCATGTGTACTCAGCCTTCAAATCAATAACCCTTTACTCTTTCTTCCTGAAGTTCCTCAATTTTTTTTTTTGATTTCACACAAAGCCTCCAGCGGAGAGAAACCTAATTTTTAGTACAAAACCCAGAAATAACATTATTTCCACCCTCGAAAAACATCTCCTAATCTAAAGATAATAAGCTTCAATGTTTCCAAGAACTAAACACGGTATTTATAGATTATAGATTGGGCATTAAAGGCTGCAAAGAGAAATTTCAGTATGATCATTTTAAACCTTACTTTAAAGGGGAACTATGCAAGTCCAGTCACTTTTCCACTGTTTTGCTAATCCTCCTCCAGGCCATGTGCATTTGTTTTCAATGACACCGGTGAGAAAGCAATCCATGGAGTGGATAACATTATTTATCATATACAATGTTACGACGTGTATATTTGTGTAGTCTTAAACATCATAAGCATGAGATTATGGGTTACAGGCACGTGTGTGTTGTGGTGCCGCCGAGACGAGAGCTGGGACACCGGGGCAGAGAGCCTCCATTCTCCCCGTAACAAGTTACAAGTCATTTGTCTTTTACCAGTATCCACGGTAAAAGTCCTTCTCTACAGCAACATTTTCCAGCTCTCCCAGGGGGGATCTGTGCTGTTCCCATGGCAGATGAGATGTATAATGTCTCCATGTTCTGGGTCTACCTTGAGGCCTCCTGCCTTTTGAACATGCCTAGAAAACATCTTAGCTAGAAGCCTGAACCACCTTAAGTGGCTTCTGTTGACGTGAGGGATCAGCAGCTTAGGTTAGAGCTTCTTACCATATATACAATAGATGGATGAATAGTTATGGATGGATGATTAAACTCAATAGTTGCCATCTGCAAATCAGATGTTGTCCTTTTTCAAGGAGCCGGTGTTTCTGAAATTTCAAAGAACTTTCATTGGAAACTTGGAAACCTATGTGAAAGTGCTCAGTGACAAGACTAGCAAAAGGTGGAAAGTGTTATGAGGAGAAGTAAATCATTTGGTCTGTTGATGTTGTTTTTCTGACCCACAATTTACAATACAATACAAATACAACACAAATCCCAACCAGTGCTTCCAAGTAAACAGACAACGCAGATTCCTATAGAGTTGGTTTCAGTACAATAGCTCATGCAGAAGTGTGCATGTGCTTGAATAAGGGAATGATTCATGTCAAACTGAAGTTTGAAATAGAAAGCCTTGGTAGGCTCAAATTGCTTCTGTTGAATTGTTATTTTGCCCAAGTAGTTTTTTCCAGAAAAAAGGCACAATTATTAAAGTAAGAAAACATGCAATAATAAAACCTGGCTTGAAAAATACCAGTTTCCCTTCAAGTAAACATAGTTTCCTCTGGATGTCAACAAGACAGAAATTAAATGCAATCCAGGTCACCGCAGACCTGTAATGCTTGAAAAATTGTTTTTCCACAAATCCTGCGAATCTTTCCTTCTTCAATCTGCAAGCCAATCTTTTCTCAAATCACAGGAAAGTTGCTTGAACAATTCTAGGGACGAAGATTCAATAAAACACCAGAGACAGTAAATCAAGTCTGTCTGCAGTGGAACAGCAAAGTATGCTGAAATTGGCCCTTCCTTTCTAGGTCACAGGAATGAATAAGGTAAATCACCAACTTGTAATCTGGTTTCTGTCACCTTGCTCCACAACTAAAGGCCCTTATCGGCCGCGACAGTGCCGGAACCATTTTGTTCGCAGGGTGTAAATAACGTTACATTGGTCATGAAGCAAGATAAGGTGTTTCATGAAATGTGAGCTGCCTTAATAGATTTTGACAGGTGGATGATATTCCATGGGGCTGATTTGGTTCGAGGAGGAAATGAGGTATAGCTATATGTGTAGAAGCTGAGAGATATCAGTGCAAAATGAAACTGTGCGACTTTCCCCAATGATGCTGACGGCATCCTCAATATCATGGTGTATGCATGCGAAGAGCAAGACTTGACTATTTATTGATCTATAGCTTCATTCACCTGTTCTCTTGTAATATGTGTAATTTGCTAAGACTATTATTGCCCCAGAAATGGAGGAAGAAGAGTGAAGAGAGTATGTTTGATACATTTGGAGGGACAGCTCTCAGTGGCAGCACATTCACTGTTTGTCCACTCCCCTCTCTTCATAATAAACCCCTGGTGTTACAGGCCCTGTGGGGGAAGCTTCTAGCAATGGGCTTCTTTAACAGGAGAGAGAGCCACGCCTGCCCCCGTGATTTGTTATTCACTGAACCGCATCTCTAGAGAAATGGATTTACTGGCGTGCCCTCTGCAGAGGAATGAAGGTCAGCCTCTACCTTGGAGATGTCATTTGCAGCGCGATGCAATTGTTAATATGCAGCTTTGAGGAAAGCATGCAGAAAAACATTCATACCCATTTGGAATTCTGGTGATGGAGGGAGATGAAAAGAGAAGGGTGGAGGGATTAGGAAGGCAGAGGCAGAGTCGGCCTCATGGTTTCTTTCTTTCTGAGCAGTGCGCCACAGTCTCTTCCACTCGCTGCTACAACCTTCTACTGTTTGGGAGGCATAATATCACAACTGTGGTTGCTGTCAGTCCGCACACATTCCTGTTTGATCACATAGCTTGGAGGTAAATTTCACCTTTGACCTTGAGAAGGTGTGAGGCCTCAGGTTTTACACCTGGCAACATGCACACATGCATGTACAGTTCATACAGCCAGCTCCATGCTGTTGTTACTGAGGGAGTTAAATTGTTGTTTTTTTGGTTGTACACTTCTTTGCTTAATTGCAGAGTCGTAGTAAAAAGACGTTAGTAGCAGTAAGAACAGCATGGAACATATCCTGCACAGTCATAACTTACCACTCGCGTACTCCTTCCTGATACAGCTTCTTAAGTGTACTCTCCAATTATTGGCTTTATTGATGGTTAATGAATTCTTTACTGATGGTTTACAGATCAGTCATGAGCAGTTTATAATGGCATAATGCTCCCCAAGCAAGACACTTTGTTAGCACTTCACTATGCAGGGAGCCCCCTTCATGCAATTATGGATATAATTTATTAATGAAAGTTAATTTTATAGGTCAGAGAATATTTAGCAGAACAGCATATTAAACCTTGAAACTTTTGCCTTGTTAGAAAGTGGCATCAAAATAAGATAATAAGGTTTGAAAACTGCAGAAATTACAATAACGATTGTTGTAGCACAACCACCAAATGTATCATGCATAAATCAGCCCACAACAAGTTACAACCAGATGGTAAAGTTACATTATAGTCTATGGTCTAGATGAGCAAAAATGGAGATGCGACACCCACCTTTACCTCCCGTCTCACAAGTTATATCACTGACTTTATTGTCTTTACTTCCAGCTGTTCTGCTGTTGAAGTTCTGCTTTTTTACAACTGCCTTTGATGATTTGTGATTTCTGTAACTAACAAACGCACCATTGTTTGTAAAAGGTCATGTGATATGTATTTTCAGATGTGTAATTACAGAGAGGGCAGATCACGAGAGGCTTTTCCTATAGTGCTTCATATCTTAACATAAAGATCATGAAAATGAGCCATTACACAACAAAAACAAAAGAAAATGAGGCTTGCTATATATTAAAAACAGGTCAAATCATTTGCTGGTTGGACGAAGCTGAGCTAGCTGCTTCCAAACACTTCTTGCCTTTATAAAGAGCTAAGTCAACCCGCTTCTTGCTATAGCTTCATGTTAAGTGTACAGACGTGACAGTGGCTTTCTCATCCAACTGATAAGAAGCTAAATAAGCATGTTTCTCAAAAATGTTGAGATGCTCCTTTAAGTAGAGTTCCTTCCCTCACGTACAAGCAGAAATAAGAATAAGAGCATACTGATGTCTCAGTTTGATGTAATAATTTCATCGCCTTGCTCAGAGCAGTTTCGAATATGTAGGACAGGGTTTTGCATGGAAAACTTCACTATGCAGAAATCCTACAAAAAAACCTCTTCTTCAGCTTGTCATGTGCAGATGAAGCCACTGTAGCACTGAAAAAAAAAAAAAATTTATGTGATTGCTGCACTGTTGGTGCACTTTTCCATCAGTCCCAAGAGGAACAGTTAGGGAAGTCATGAAGTATTAAAACAGGAGGGACATACTGTAAGATGTAGGATGTGCACGATGCATGTTTCTGAAATTGTATGTCAAAGTTTTATTCAGACATGTAAAAAAAAAAAAAGAGGCACATCAATGTAAATTGGCACAAAAAAAAACAAAATACCCAACTGTAGTTTTGTTATCAAATACAACATGGTTTTAAATGTCTTCTCCCTGCTTTTCTCTTTAGATCTGATCCCCCCATCTCCTCCTCTCCTCTCCTCACTGAAGTGCTTCCTGCAGGGTAAGAGGCGGCTTTAAGGTCTATCCTGAAATGTATTGTTTGTTACCCTCAAGGCGCTACCTGTCCCCAGTGAGTGAAAGTTGTGTTCAGCCTGTGCTGTATGTGACAAAAAATTGCTTTGAGATGTGTATTCATCAAGTCTGATGGTAGTTGGTAAACTACAAGCCCAACCACCCCTCAGTATCTGGGTATTACATCTTTATAACTGTATTTAATTTTAACGATATCACAGAATAATTTGACACTTTGTGAAATCACTATATTTGCTGTCTTACTGAGTCATACCCTTTTTTTATGCCAACATTTGCAGATATAAGCAGGTTCCACTAAATAGGCATTTCACCCGTTTTACACACACATAACTGCAGGGAGTAAATAATCACAAGCAGCTACAAAGCACACACACAGGTGCAGGGGAGACACTAGAGATGCTAGCTGCCATGCAGGCTGGTAAAAAGGGATCCGTCGCGTCATTCCCCGGGGTTGGTGCTCCTGTCAGTGTTGGATCTTCTGTGTGAGCCGCCTCAGTCAGTGACTGTACGTTTTTATAACTTTTTCTCAGGGCTGCAGCTCACTCTTTCATCCCTGAGCGCAGTGTAGCCACAGCGGTTTAAGACATAGTGGTGTGATGCTGGTCAGGTGACAGGTGTGTTTACAGTGTTTGTGCTCTGGAAGATGTCACAGCAGGAGAAGGGGCAAAAGTTGGTGGGTTCATTCAGGTGTTATGTTTTCATCAGAACCATTTCCATTGCTGACCAAAGCCCAGTGTTAGTGGAACTTAGCAGTGTGTTTTGTGTCCAGTGGAAAAGGGGCTTTAGATGAGAAGATTGATTTAAACATCCAGCAGATGGTTAGTTTAGTTTATCATAAAGTGGGGAAGCAGTTAGCCTAGCTCGAACATGAGAGAAAATCCTCATACCAACAAAGTGTGACCACAAGTTGTCATTTTTTACACTTCGGTGTTATGCATTGATCAGTGCGCTTTAGTGGATACTGACTGTATTTACCTCAGGTTGGACAGAAGCAGGCTTGCTGTATGTGGTCTGTATTCAAAATGTACTGTGCCACACAGATCAGAGAAAAGTTCGCTCCTCTCATTTAAATGAACCTGGCACACCTTGAAGTATTTCTTTAAAAAACAAAAACAAACAAGATTTGTTAAATTTTCTTTTCTTTTGTCCCTTTCACTTTCTTCCACCACACAACCTCCTGCTCTCAAAACTGTCAAAACAGTTGGAAGCATTTCCTTGAGATGCTGCTCCGTGTTGTCGTGATCGGATCACATCATTTCTGCAGATTTGTCAGCTGCACGTTCAGGCTGCCAATCCCCTGCCCTACCACATCCCCAAAGGTGTTCACTTTGGATTTATATCTGGTGACTGGGGAAGTCAGTGAAGTACATTGAACTTACTGCCACATTCATGGAACGACTTTTGCTTTGTGACATGGGGCATTATCGTGCTGGAATTAGCCATTAGAAGATGGTAAATCGTGGTCGTAAAGGGATGCACATGGTCGGCAACAATATTCAGAAAGGCAATGTGGCGTTCAAATGATTATTGAATTGTATTAAGGGTCCACACTGTGCCCAGAAAACATTGCTCCCACCATTACACCACCGCCACTCGCCTGGATTGGCTGGATTCACGGATTCATGCTCTCGATGCCAAATTCTGATCCTGCCATCTGCGTGCATCAGCAGACACCCAGATTCAGACCACGCTGTGTTTTCCAAGTCTTCAACTGTTCATGTGAGACTCTCCTGTAAAAACTTTGGCTCCTACGTTGTTTGTGCAGCAGGTCATTATGACCCATGGTCGCTTTTTGTTGGGAGGTGACAGTAGTAGTATTATGACAGGAGCAGAGGGAGAAGTGTGGCGATGTAATCGAAAAAGGAGGTAGAGCTGGCTGGATGGGAAACTTTGCCATGTGAGGATGAGGATCGATTCCCACATTAAACAGCCAGTGAAGTTAGTTTGATCAATGAGCCTTTAATAAAGTTTACCATGTAATTAGTCGAGTAATCATAACAACAATGATCAGCAAATGTTGGAAGGAAGTACCGCAAATCATGACTCATTCCTAAACCTAACCAGGTATTTTTTATGCCTAAAACTCGTTGAGCCCTGTGTTTATTTTGGTGACTATGACACCAGAGGTCCAGTGGGTGTATCAGGGGGTTGAAACATCTATGCTTGTTGAGTCTGGGGGACTTGTTGGTTCAGAGATTGCGAACTTGTCGGTCCACTGCAGCCTCAGATGTCTGTTCTTGACGGACAGGAGGGAAACCGGAGGGAAGCCTGCTGTTGCAGCCCATCTGCCTCCAGGTTCGATGTGTTGCTCATTCTCAAATGCTTTTCTCACCACACTTGTAAAGAGTGGTTGTCTTGAGTTGGTAAGGAGCCTTTCTGTCAGCTCCAACCGGTCCGACCACTCTCCTCTGACCTCTCTCATCAATAAGGCATTTTTCCATCCACAGCACAGCTGCTCGGAGGATGTTTATTGTTTTTCGTACTTCGTACCTTTTTGACTAAACTCTAGAAAGATGTGCTCAAATCAGTCTAATCCTTCCTCATGAACATCAACTGAAGTTTCTGTCCAGTATCTGGATTATTTTATGTCTTGCCATTCCATTGGGTGATTAAATTGATTTATAGGGCACCTTTCACAGTACGCTCAGGAAAGCCACAAACATAATACTCATATGGTCGTCATGGCTAAAATTAAAATCATCCTGTGACACCGTTTTCAAGAAAAAAACATCTTTTTGGTTTTGTTTCAAGGTAGACCTATGACAAAGACAGATATAGTCATTGTGAAATGCTCTCGGAGACTCAAATTATAAGTTGTGGTCAGTGACCTGATAATAAAATTAGACAGGTCAGGTCAGTCAGTTTTTCCATGCTCAGCTCAGAGAGCTTAAATTGCACCACGAGGGGCTTCAGTGAACAAAATAACTGCAACACTGAGACCTTCTCAATTTAGAGGCACTAGACCTGAAATATAGTACCAGCGTCAGAGCTGACAAATTCTCTCTGTGTCTTTGAGGCCTTCCATCATTCTCTCTGTGAGTGTGTTTGAGTGTATTTTTGTACCTGTCCAACAGTGGACCTCCCTGTCTCTACACACTTGCCCTCTAGAGAAGACCTGTGAGCCAACAGGGGTGATTTTGGAGGTCCACGGTGCCAGGCCTCCTCTTAACATCTCAAAGACTTACAAGTGTTTGGAGAGCAGAGCCCCTGCTGAAATATGTGCTGTGGTTTGTTTGTGGTGTTGCAGCAATCAGTTCAAGTACAACTTATTTCAAAATCGTCCTTATGCAGCAGAGCCAGAGCTCTCCACACAGATAGAAGCAGCCATGACCTCATCTATTTTTCCTTTGTGCCTCCTTGTGTTCCTCCTTTCTCCTGCATCTCCAGTCCAGCCCTGTCTGTTTCTGTGTCTACTGTGTACATTAACAACATTAGTTTTATATGCACTACGGTGCTAATTGACTGCAACACTGCATGGTTGTTTTCAGACTAATACTTCAAGATGTTTGAGACATTACGGATGGCAACTGTACAGTTTTTAAAAGAAAATTACAAAAGCACTTTTGCATTTGGAGCATAAAAGTGCAAAATACAATTCTTAAAATATATTTTGTATTCCTCATCTGGTCACAGCAGAAGACTTCAAAGATGATCTCTATATGTGAACATATCGCACAGCTGGTTTATGAATAAAACTGATCTTGTAAAATGCTGTGTGCTAGTGTGATAGTGAATCAACTTGTATCATTATCGCTTCGTGTCACTTTGAAGCAAGAGACAAGCCTCAATGTCTGTTGTACATCTGCCTGTAGACTTTACAGTCCTTCAAAGAGAGAACATCCATCCCACCTTTAACGCCACCTTCTTTATGAGTCCATCTTAAAATCGAGTAATAAAGTGTTGCTGAATATATTTACAGAGTAAACCAGGGGGGTGATAGATGTGTGATTATTGGCACCACCAAGTGGCGACTACAAAAAAGAAAACAACTATGAGGAGGGTCGATGACTTTGACTTTCACCTGTGCCATTGCACTAATGTGCCTGTGACAAATACCGGTTAACTATAAAATAAGACAGAGGTTCACATTCACTGGAGTCAACTGTATCGATCAATGTATTGATGACTAATTCAAGTGTTCGCACATTCAGTTTTCATAGTAGGATCTACAGCGAGGACGGTTTCATACTTCCTCTGCTGAGACTTCCTCTGTAAGCTACAACCCACAGTCAGTCTTATCACATACTGTGAAACGAAGAAGAGTAGATAAACAAGCAGTATGAGCGCAGCACACAGCATTAACCTCCACCACATGTTACATAAGAAAGCCACAGCTCAGATAATTTATTACAGCTCCTTTCATACGGCTGCTGCAGTGCAACGAAAATACTTGTGTGTTTGAACTAAATAAAGCTGAAACTAAGCTGAATATAACAAATGATACAGGAAAAGGAAGTTGTTTGCAGTTTCTCAGAAAATAAATCTAGATGTACATAATTTATCATTCCTTAAGTGTAGATGGTTTTTGTTAGTTAATCATTTATTTGACAGATATGATATATTAACACATCCTACTGCAAGACAAAAAACAACATCAAACTGTGGATCTTAAACTAATTCTTCTCTACAACAGAGCTCAGGAACTATTAAAATCACATCCGTGAGTCACACTGTTGCACTGGCAGACAGGTTTCCTCATAACAATGAAAATGGGCAATAGGTAGTCAAACCTGTGACTATTTTCAGCTGCCCTGCTGCTGAAAATAGTTCCCAACAAAATCGTAGTTTCCTCTTGTGTGAGTAACTCTTACTGAGAACTCAGTGTCCCAATGTTTAAGGCAATCACTGAACATTGTTCATATAGTTTGAATTTGTGACTTCAAATGGGACTGGAGTAGAGACGTTAGCTATCAGAAAGGAGCGTTTTCAGCCTGATTGACCATAGTTCTTCACACATTTGCAATAACAACTGTCATCAGACACTTTAAACACCATCTCCTCGATGAACGTGTGACACCTTCCTCGCTGAACCGTTGCTGCTGCTCACATGCATGTAATTGGAATTGGTAGGTTAGACTTTTCAAAATATCAGTCTTTTTCTGTTTTTTAACTTAAAGGGGACATATCATGGAAATATCACTTTTTGAAGGCTCTTTAGCATATATTTGGGTGTTTGTCTTGCCGTCTGTGAGAATTGACAGAATAATCTGTAATTTGCTCCTTAGGTTGAAATTCACATGGTTTTTTAAGCTGTTCCTTCAGTTGTGCGACAATGATGTCATTAGTTTTCGAATTTGCATATACCACCCCTACCTGTGAGTACCGGTAGAAGGGGTGGGGCGGGGCTAGCTGTGGTTCATTTGCATTTAAAGGAACAGGCACTGAAACCAGCGGATAAAAAGAGCTGTGATGTTTGATCCTTGGGATATTTTGACCGAAGCATGTCACAGACATGTCTTTAAGACACCTGGGAACCATTTTAATTTGTGAAAAAGGGGCATAATATGTCTCCTTTAAATAAGAAAAATAAGGATTAGTCTGATCCTTTGAACCTTTGAATCCTTTGAATCCTTTGAACAGGTAGCACTCCTTTTGAAAATAAAGTCATTTTCAAGTTTTCACACTTTGACAGATTCTCAATGCAGATTAAAAGATTAAAATAAAAGAAGGAAAAGTAAAGAGTGAAAGGAAAGAAAGAGAATCAAAAGAAGAGTATATTATATTATACAAATATAATAAACGACCATGGTAATTATGTCTTAAGTGTTATTCTGAAAAATCAAAATAGTTTTCTTTCAAGATCAGATCCACATTTTTTTATTAATGTTTTACACTTTATATACTCAGTATTAACACTGTATATCCACATGATATTGAACTTTTAATGAGGTTTGCCTCGTTAAATCACTGTATGTTGTAAAGCCCTTTGATATACACTTTTAACTTTGGACCATAAAGTAAAATTGACTTCACTTGGCTTAATTCAAATTGGATGTTGTCGCGCATTTAAGGATAATAAGTCATGTGGCCTGACATCATCAAAAGAAATCAACAGTATGAAAAAAGCCTGAAGAACTAACCCATAGCTGTGTGTGCAGTTTTATCACATTTTATTCTATCCCCATATAATCACCATTATTAAAACACAAACAATTGTGATGGAAGCATCCTCAGTTTATTATTGTACCTCATTTGCATAGGTGACACATTTCCTGTTAGCAGCAGAGTTAATTGCAGCTGCGGACTTGACAGTTTACTGAGCATCGCATGATGGTTGTCACACTCTGGTCGGGATCAAATCATTACAGTGATCGCACAGCCAATTAACTCCCATTCTCTGCCCCGATGTGTCCTTTAAACCACTTGAACCTCTTGAGCAGGGCACGCCGCACTGAGATCTGTGGATTATGTGAATGGAGTGGCTGTCGGACTCAGGCACTGTAGGCAATGAGAATGAAATAGGCTCCTCCTGTTCGAAGTTAATGGGGATGGATTGTGTCCGGGGTGATGTAGAGCCACATTTACTGGAGGCCACAGCCGGAGCGAGGACCTGAACTGTGAACCCAGTGATCTGCAGCCGCACAGGGAGACTGATGCCTGCCTCCCCAACAGGCTGTTACACGTGAGCAGGCCAGAGGTGGCCAGAGGAAAGTAAGGACCAGGATTCAATGGTCCAGAGGTTGCATTAATTAGACTTGACCATGCTGCTGCTCATCCATTATTCCTGGTCCCACTGTTGCTCATTTGGAACGGCTAGTGTGTGTGTGTGTGTGTGCGTGTGTGTGTATGTGTATGTGTGTGTGTGTGTGTGTGTGTGCATCTTCATGCATATAATATTTGAGTAGCTCTTGTTAAAAGTAAAGACTAGTGTAATTTGAGCAGAGGGTGAAAGTGACACGACTGCTCTACTCTCTGCAAAGTTTTAACTCATCTTGTATTCTACTCTGTGACAATTTTTTAGTTTCTTTGTTTCCCCCCAATCGCCCAAAAACTAACAATACTCTAAGGCTGAAATGATTAATTAATTGATTAGAGAACTGACAGAATAAAAAATTCCCCCGTGTCACATTATGTTGTTGACAGCTGCTCTTATACAACGGGAAATTATAATAAATAAACTGCAGCTTCAGGGAGAACTGAGGGACCTTTCACTGTTTCCTGACATTTTATACACAGGCAAATTGATTAATAAGAATTGAGAAAATAATTGGCAGATTTACTGATAATGAAAAAAGGGTGTTGGTTGTTCACCGTACTGTTCTGCTGTGTAACGGATTAATGTGACCTTTCCTGAAATTTTTTTGTCTGACACAAAGAAAAACAGTGAAACAATTTTAATAAAACTTAACCACAAAATAGCAACAAATCCACACTAAAGAGGCTCAAAATCATTCAGGTTTTTTAAACCTTGAATTTCACCTATAGATCTTCATATACATGTATATATTATTTTTATTGCTTTGATGTGATTTATAATTCATCCACCCACTCAGGCTCTCACAGAGAGGGCAACAACACAGGGAGGGCTGGAGGATCAAACCACCAGCCCTGCAATTAGTGAATGATCTCCGTTTCATTATCACCTTACTCCTTTTCATATTTTGTTATGTTTTACATTATTTAAACATCATACCTGTGGTCCCCAAACCGCAGGTTGCATCAAATTATTTGTTCATCGTGAGTTTTAAATAAGAATGAGTTTTTAAATAGGCATGTCGTTGCCTTTCGAGTATGCATCTTAATTATTAACCGTCAGTGGTACAGCCGAATAAATCATTTAATATGACAAACCTAACATGGTTAATCAAAAATAATATTACTTTTATTTTCTCACACCATCCCACCAGAGATCTTTCTGAAACTTTCTCAGTCAGTCACTCTATTGTTGCAGCTTATTTATTCAGACAAATCTGTAGGCTTATTTTTATGCCTTATGTGTTATTGTTACATTTTTCACCATGAAGGTCGAAAGGCAGCCTCTTAAACACTGTCAGGGACAATGTTCTACCTTGAAGACATCAAATTTTAAATTTATGGATTCAGAATACTTGAATTAATCTATGAAACACTGACGGTGCATTTGTTTTTCAGATGGTGGAATGTAACTCCACCTGCTCAGACATTAAGGACATGACCTCTGTGTCCTGCAGCCCTACATACATATCCAATGTTCTTATTTATAATTGCGGATAATCGATGGATAATAATAAATTAAGAGCAGACTAATCTGTTGTTGTTCGTTAGAGGGTAACAGGCAAGAATGACAGCTGACAACTCACCAGCACTGATCCGAGACTTTCAAAAGAAAAACAGAGGAAGCAGGATGGGAAGAAAACTGAAGAAAGCAAAGTGAGAACCAGACAAACATCTCGTTTAATGGCTCCTAAACACCACTCACACCCGCGGTGATGCTTTATAATTTTGAAAAACACTGTGTTTACTTGTTTTAGTTTAACAGAACTTGCATGCTGATGGTATCAGTGTTTCTCACCACAGGCAGATGGAGCCCTGATGAGAAGTGTACGCGGCTGTTTGCCAGGTGCACCACATCAATAGGAAGTGAACACATGAGCTACGATTCCTGGAAAAAACAACTTTTTTTTTTTTTTTTAAAATATTTTTTTATTTTTGGGTTTTGGACTTTTTGTAGCACAGATGCATGTTTAACATAAAATGTTCAAGAAATAATATCAAGATGTTCTGCGTGAACCTGAATCTTTTTCAGATTGCAACACATCATACAACTATACTATACTATACCAACTATATAATATGCTTAATCCAATGAGTCTGTAAATTACAAGAAATGTTTGAATGATCTCCTAAAACATCTCCTGCAAATAACCCTATAATTTGGTATTAATTATAGGTGAAATAGAAAATAATCAGTTGGTACACTTCCAGTTGTGTCTAAATACTAAAGCTAGCACAACAGAGGACAGCGGGTGAGCTGCAAATGTGCTTTCAAACAAACTGGATAATTCAGTATAAATGAAAAAGAAAGTGTTCAGTTTGTGGTTTAAATGAAGCCATAGCTTTCATTAAAATGCATCATTAAATTAAAAAAGATAAGGAAATAACAGACCTGTAGAATAAAGAGTCACCAGTCAATGAAGGGTGAACAACTGCAATTTTTGCAAGTAACTTGTATTTACACATTGATGGTGATGTCCACATCAAAAATTCTCGGTTAAATCAAAAATCCAAAAACAGAAGAAAAAAAAAACATTTGATGGAATACACTTTACTTCACAGTGGAGTCCACAAGGGTTAGTCATACATTTCTCATCGTTTATGGCTGCACTCCAGCATTTTAGAAAAGCAAAGCATGTTTACATCCATGTTTGGACAACCATACTGAGAGTGTAGCCTTTATATATGGTGCAACACTGGGGTCATCCTTTTGAAAAAAAGTTTTTAGACATGGTTGGTTTTAGTTATTCTGAGAACCAACATGTTGAAATTCAAGTCGATTTATAAATAATAGACACAAATACAAATAATTGAATAGAAGAAAGAGAATGCAGCGTTTCATTGAGGAGACTCGAGGTCAAAGCAGTCACTTTGGCTCTGACTGAATTTTCTCAACAGCTACCAGACAGATTGGTGTGATTTTTTTTTTTTTTTGCATTCATTCGCAGTTGCCGGGTGATTTTGGTGATCCCCTGTCTGACTTTCTTCCTTGCATCACCGCAAGGTTGATATTTGTGATTTTAGGTGAGGTGTCTTGACAATTATTGGACATAATGCCATGAAATTCAGAACCCGTCTTTCCCATCAGCCTCAGCTGTAGTTCCTTGCATATGAACATGTTGACATTACATGTAAATGGCAGCCATTCAATACATACTTGCTACATTGCAAGTAAAACACATGTTTGATAGTTTTACCTTAAATCATCTCCAGTATGTGAGTCCCTCTTAAGATGCACAGTGGGTGTTTGTGTCAACATAAACAAGGCAGTAAACATCTCCACATTAGAATTATGAATTTGCATTACCCCCACGCATGGGCCTGAATGAGACACAGGGCTGCTGATGAGTTGAGTTGAATGTGCCTTCTGAGTGTGGTGAGACACAGCTCCCAGCCTGCTAACTATCAGCAGGCTAGCTCTCAGCTCATTAGCCCTAGCTCCTCTCACTCAGACTCACATCTTCCAGAGATCCACACCACAGTGGGAGGAATGACTGGGATAAATAAGGAATAATCAAGGAATCGTTCTGGCTGCGAGTTGACCTGAATACAGGGCTCCTCGCCGTCATGGAGGCTCTGCCGACACACTGCTACCATTATAATGAATGAAGCAGTGTGTGGAGAGGGCAGAGAGAGACCGTCAGTACAATCATGCTTGGGGAGGAGAAAGACGTTCTTTTGTGGTCGGGTTCATACAGACGCTTGTTTCAGTACAACTTTTGCACAGTATGATGTCTGCCCACGTTCTATTTTTGGAGCAGCATCATTTGCAAGACAAACAATATGAATTTTAATTTTTACCTATTAATAACAGTCAGTGAGTGGGAAGTTGTAGAAGATTTCAGAGGAAGGACTCTCAAAAAATAACATATTCTCTTCCAAACCTTCGCTCTGAGTTGCTGAGTTAGTGTCTATGCAGCTAACATGAAAGACGTCTGGTTCAGACAAACAATGTAGGTGGGGGGAGAAAAACAGACCAGCAGCACAAACACAGACCCGACAATGGTGGCAATACTTTACGCCTTCAAAGTTTAAAAAAAATTATAATAAATGAGTTTGTGATTAGGCGAAATGGAAAATTAGTCATTTTGAAAACTGCCGACTATCTGAAAATGTTCAGGTGTGGTTGAAAACCAATTATATACTAATACAACGATAGGTTTTCTCTTTCTTTCTTTTCTAACTGACATGCCACGGCTCGTCACAAAGTTCACAAAGCCGCGACATGTTGCTGCAGTATCGGATCAGGTATCTTCCTCCATGAGGATAGTATTTCATGTTCAGGACATTCGTTTTCTAGTCAACTTCAGCAGTGAGCCACCGCCGGTCTCTGTCCATCCATCATCTCCTGACCTTCAGCTCTGTGCCCTGACGGCTGCCTGGGGCACGGGGAGAGTGACTAATGTCGTCTCACACGCCACCTCTCTGCACCAAAGGCCCCTTATATCCGTCCAGTATTATCCGAGCCTGGCGTCTACAGATTCCTATCAGTGCTCCCAGCTTTAATTATTCACGCTGCTGAATCACACTCTCATTGTGGAGATAGTCAGACTGGCCAGACCACCTGCCCTCTCCCTCTCTCAGATCTTATCTCTCTGGCTGCATGACGCTATCTCATCCTTCTCTTATATACTTGAGATGAACTACTGCATTCAACTAAATATACAATGAGCAAAACAAGCTGTCTGTAACTAAATCAAGACGAGAGTGACTGGAGTTTCATCTGTGTGCAACAGTGTACGTTTGGCATCAGAAGTCTGGTTTTCTTTAAGACAAAAGCAGAGAAAGCTGATAAAAATATGGAGGCTATATTTAATGTCTTTATTATGTTTTCTATAACAGTGATGGTAGTCTTATAAAGGAGTTTGAAAAGTTTTGTATGCTTCAACTGAAGTGCTCATCAGATGATCAAACAGCATCTGAAACTTCCTCCCATGTATTTTTACTCACATTTGACAGATTTGTGACAAGTTGTTACCGAAGTGTCAAGTGCAATGTAAGCACAGTCCATGTACTCGTTCTGGATGGATGGATGGATGGATGGATGGATGGATGGATGGATGGATGGATGGATGGATGGATGGATGGATGGTAGGTGTTTACTGTGTGTAGTTATATAGTTAATTTCATTCTGTAACCTCTCATGTGCTACTAATTCTACCCACTTGAAAGTCACTTTTAAGCAATATACTGATGTTGACGTCACCTTACTGACATTGGGTCTGTTCATCATCTTAGTTTAGCATGTTAGCACAAGTTTGGCCTGGTAGTGACAGTGGATGGAACATGCAAATGGTGAATTAGTGTAAGTCTTTCTCTGGAGTCAGTGGGTTCGTGCCAGTCCATTCAATGGTCCTTCTTGAAGGAAATGATGACATACAAAAGATCATTTGTGAAACATATCTCAGGCCTTTTTCACTGTAGCTTTGTGGTTGCTCTGTTTGCACAGGGGCTTTTTTTGTCACTGCCATTGCAGCTGTTCATTATCTTCTACTGAATGTGGTTTGTGACTGCGCAGATGCAACCTTCCTGTGGGGCTGGTCGTGTAACACCAACACTTACCCTTTAGTCAAATGACCACAAGTGCATGAAGAATGGTGGGTGAGTGGAATTTCTGAAAGTCTGGATATTTTTGTCACACACACACTCCTA
>OMNW01031322.1:46168-59869 GCA_900303245.1 Selene dorsalis
GCGGTTCCGGTACTGGTACCTGTTATGGTCCCGGTCCCGATCCCGGTGCTGGTCGCGGTTCCGGTACCGGTACCTGTTATGCTATCGGTCCCGATCCCGGTTCTGGTCGGGGTTCCGGTACCGGTACCTGTTATGGTCCCGGTCCCGACCCGGTTCTGATCACTGTTCCGGTGCTGGTACCGATACCGATTCTGGAACCCCGGAACTCCCGGTACCGGTACCTGTTATGCTATCGGTCCCGATCCCGGTTCTGGTCGGGGTTCCGGTACCGGTACCTGTTATGGTCCCAGTCCCGACCCGGTTCTGATCGCAGTTCCCAGTTCTGCTCCCGGTACCGCTACCGTTACCTGTTATGGTACCGGTCCCGATCTCGGTACCGGTTCCGGAACCCGGACGCTCCGGGCGCTCCCGGTTCCGGTAAAGTCTGGGTTCCGGTATGATCCTGGTCCTGGTATCGGTTCTGGTGGTCCTGGTACCGGTTCTGCTTCTAATGATCCGGGTCCCGGTTCCAGCACGGTTCCGACCCCATGGTCCTTATTCTGGTCCTGTCCCATTGCTATCACAGCATCTGGACCCTTCAGGCTTTCACACTCAGTCACTTACAGGTGACGTTGTTGAAGTCATTCAGGGTTCAGGACCTGAGAGGGGGAAGGGAATTGGCCTCTTGTGTTCCCGACCTGGTCCGTCACTTTATTGGCTGAGTTTCAGTCCAGTCTGAAACCACGGGGGAATAAGAAATGTTTATAAAATTAGGGAAATACAGTAAAAATATGTTTTACTCTGAATCACTACTCTCATGTCTTTGACAAGTTCTCCATGTTGGAGGTAATCTGCCTGCATCTCTGGCAGAAACACCAGGTTGACTGACTCTGAACAAGGTGGGGTGTTTCTGTAGGGTCTCCAGGTGATGAGGAATGGGTGGGGTGTGGCTGTAGCAGACTGCTCCAGGTCGTGAATTATTCCCTGAGGCAAGAAAATAATTAACACTCTACCCTCTCCACTGTACCTGGTACTCTACTGCACCTGACTCAAATACACACACACACACACACACACACACACACACCTTCACATTTTCTGTACTTTCCCAGTGCTCCATACTTTTTCCCAACATGGTGAAACGTCATAAATCACAATAAAAACAAACTAATCTTTTGTAGCTTATATTGTTAGCTGATATGGTGCTATCAGCATGGTTGTGATCTTATGACCGAATCACTGCCATGAATGTTTTTTCTTTCCTCTCTCTCATTTGGTTGTGGCAGTGTGTTTCGTTTTGTGTGTGTTTTTGTTTTTTTAATTTGAAAAGCAACATGCAACAATACTTGTTTCAGTAATAAAATGAGTTATAATTTGTAACTTAAAGAGGAGCAGAGGCAGGAGGAAACACTAGTTTGTGTGAACTCAGAGAGACCTTGGTTCAACCTTAGTGTTTTGTTGTTACTTTTCCCATATGAGTCAAAGACCAAAGTCTTGTGGTTACAAAATGGAGATTTTGGTTCCTCTCTCCAATTTAGCCTTGTGTCCATTTAGCTGATCCTCTGGAGCTGACCGTTTGACCTATGATCTGGTCATACATTTCTCGTATAAAGCTGGTCTGTTTGTGACAGGAGGATTCTTTGTCTCTGCCAGTTTGATAGTTTGATGGTGGGAAGAGTAAGATGGGACGTAACATCTTCAGGTCAATACCTCAACATGTCCTCACTATAAACTACTTTATGGCTTGTGACTGATGCCAGGTCATGGATGTCCACTAAGTAACCTAGAAAGTGTACTCACGCAACAATAGTGTACTTATTTTAGTTTTATAACTAATCCATTCATTCAAGTGCTGTACATTAGTATCTCAAAACTGAACTCACGTATTTCCACCTTCTGAAAGTGTATACTCATATTTCAAGGTTATTATACTTCTTACACCACTACATGTATGATAACTTTAGTTACTGGTTACTATGGAAATTCAGTTTATTAATTCAAAATATTACGATGATTACTATTAGGTAAATGATTACTGCTTAAGATACCTGTTGGAGACAATAAAATATAGCTCAATATAATATAGCTGCAATGTTTAAGTAATTTATCAGTTAGTAACTTCCAACAAACAGTATGTTAATTAGCTGGATCTTCCCCTGACACAGATAACAAGCCTTTTCTGAGATTCTCTGAATGTGTTAAACCTGTCCCTGCAGAAAATTATTCAATAGGACCATGAACACTTCATGTGATGTAGTTATGTTGAACAAAATAGATAAAGCCATAAATCATGATCATATTTACTTTTTTTTTTAAATGAAAAAGATATTACACAATAGTTTGTTTTTTTTATATAAAAGCATGTGAACACAGAATGATAAACATTGTGGATGTATTAAAACCAAAAACACTTTGAACAGCAACATGATCAATCTCACACAAATGAGTGAAAGAAAGGCAATGTAATGTATCAAAAAAAAGTCAAACACTTTTTAAATGATTATATATAACAAAGACTGCGCAGCAGCTTCAAACACTGCAATGTAAGAAAAGAAAAGCACAACAAGTGTTGCTGCAGAAGAGGCCGTGGAATGTTTCCCATTCCCTACTGATTAGAAACACCAATTATCACATTTTGCTTTAATAGGTATATACACAATAAAATCTGTGGGTGACCTAAAAGTATATACACAATAAAAACTGTGGGCAACTAAAACCTATAATTTAATCATAGGTCTAGCACCTCATACATTATGATTACAGTATAAACAAGAACACACAGGTGTCATAATGCTGCCGTTCAGAAGAGAAACAGATCTGCAAAGTATCAGGACGGAAGGATTCTTATGTTTTTAAAATTATACAACAGTGTTAAAACAAGGTTTAAATGCCCTAAAAAGTCACAGGGTATCTCTAAGTAGCCGGTTCAGGTTGTGTTTAAGGGTCCTCATTTTTTTCTGAATTGTAGCAACAATGCAAATTGTACGGCACAAGGACAAACAATGGTATAGGAGGATTTTATGGAATAAACACTTTTTCAAGGGCAGTAGCTCAAATAGCATCTGTGATTATTCAGACTAGTCATAACAATGAAAAACACGTCTAATGTGGTTAAAAGAAACAAAACAAAACAAAACAAAACAGGAAGGTATACAGCAATCATCAACTTTAGTTTAACATAAGAATACAATATCAAAAATTTCAATGTTTCTTTGAGACTACTTTTGCCCTTTCAGCCCTTGGGCAGAATTTAAAGTAGACAAATAGCCTACAATAACCTCACCATCCTTATTCATTTGTATTAGGGACTATTAGACTCTAGCCGCACAGAAACTTAAAGTAACAGTGCATTCAGGCACTCCTGTTCAACAACATTCAAGTTTATCGATCTATTTACTGTTGGAAAAGTGAGACCCATTCCGTAATACTAAGTTTACAGTACAACATACAAACAAATGCTAGTGTTACACCTTGCTTCCATTATTTACAACTCCATCCATCTATCCATCCACCAACCGTCCATATGATTAGTTACTTTGGACTGTGGAAAGAAGCTAAGAGTGCCTGGAGAAACCCCATGCATGCACAGGGAAACATGCAACTCCAAACAAAGTGTGAAGTATATACTTGCTGTATTTTTTCCAGTGGTCCAATTAATCAGATGGATTTAGAAATGACTGGTGACCATCTGAAAAATATGACAGAGTCATGTAATACTTCAGAAATATAAAAGCTTACAAAAGTGCCTGAATGCACCACATAACAAGTGACCCACTCAGCATCTGTGTAAGGGTATTAAGTGCTGCACATAAAACACCAACTGATCTCAAAGGAAACTGCATGTCTCAGGCCAAACTCAGAGAAGCCATTAATATTAACATCCAGTTGTTGACCAGTTACAAGCTTATTAGCATTGAAATGTATAATTTTTTAATGCAACTCTTGAACTGCCAGGCAAGTGTCTACACTGAACTAACTGATGAAATGACAAAGAGGTAAACATTTCAACTCTTGCAGGCAGTCTGTGTATTATACTATGGAGATACATGATGACTTTAAAGGGACTTTTTGATTTCCTTGTGTTGGACTATTCTGTTAATATTTAAAAACAGAAGAGTTATTAATTAATACTTCAAAGTATATTTTTTTGTGTTACGTGTACCACTTTGCCAAACAGATATTACATAAATAACAAACATTTTTTAAGATGAATGCCACCCACTGACATAATTAAAACTGACTAAAGCTGTGGTGTTGTTTTTTCTATAATGGCAATGTTTTTATGCCTCTGACAAACTCGGGTGTGCTGCATATACTGCAGCTACTTGAGCATCCATCTTTAAAAGGGACCAGATAAATTCTAAAATGTAAGTGATGCAAACAAAATATAAATAATAGACACAGTTTTAAATAAACAGCATGCGTTGATGCCTAAACTCTGACAGATCTACTAGTTTCTCACACTTTTTCAACAGGTCTTTACATCTGTGTATTACAGACAGCAGTCTACTACAACAGATGGTCCATATCCAATGAAGGAAAGCAGTCGAAACTGCATTGCACTTGAATAATCCATACATCATGCCTATATGGACTAACATGTAACAGTGTTCTGGGACAAGTCATCATCTTCCAATTGTAATACTAGTAATTTTCACATCAATGTTAACTTGATACCTGTTCCCATAAACTCATGGAAAGACTCCAACAGTGCAGCCCATCACTTCATATTTCTGTCCCATCACTTTGCTCAGCCTCATTTTTAAGATTTGGCACTTTGGAACCACATCAGAGGCTCCTGAGTCGGCAACATCGTCTGCTCTCGTTCCCTGTATGGGCACCCGTGGCTTTGGGTGATTTAGTACCACAACAGGCTGGTTGGGGCCTGGTCGTTTCACCAGCTGGTCCACCTTCAACGGCATTGGGTAAATAACTGTACAATCAGTCACGCTGCCCATGGGTAAATGCGTCTTACATTTGGATATTCTAAGTTTCAGTCCTTTCTTGCTTTTTTTCCACACACCAACTTGGACCCTTCTCAGAGAGACAGTGAGGAACTTTGATGAAATGTTGTGCTCTTTTTTTGCCATTTTCTGTAGACCATCCACAGACACAGATGTATCCGAGTGCACAGCGATTTTAGAAACAGGCTTCTGATCTGTTAAAGATTTGGAAACAAGAGTCTGACAACATTTATCATTATCCTTAGGTGTAGTGCTTTTTGTTTCCTTCTTGACATCAATAGAGTTGTCAGTCAGTTCAGGAAGTGGTGGGATCCCCTCATCGCACTCCTCTTTTTTTACAGAGTCAGTGGCCTGCTCTTTCAACACAGGGTCACGGGTTAAGGATTCATCTTTTGTGTCCCCTGGAGCACAGTACCCCGATGCTGACGTCTCTCTCACCTGCTCTGTTTTGTCTGTTACCTTGATGTGATCTTGAGGTGTACCACCAGAACAGTTGCTTTTATCCATCACTATGCCACGTAGAGCCATTACAAGGGGCTGAATAGAACCCTGGGCGTCCTCTGGTTGTTGACTTAATGAAAACACTGAAGAAATCACTGGAAACCCCTCAGGTTCAGGCACATCTACTTCTCGAACTCTCTCGCTGGTCCTGACATCCTGGCTCCAGGCTGAGATCTTTGAATTCGTATGGTTAGAAAGTGCAGGGGCTTTGACGGGCGAGTGCTCATTTAGAGTCCTGTGTGTTGGAAAAGATTGATTTGCAACCTTATCCTTACATGCTAAAATCGGTGGTGCTGGTTTCACTTGGACAGCTGCAGGCGAGGCAATGCTCAAGGAGAGAGAAGTAGATTTCAGACTTTGCTGGTTCAAGCTCATTGCCTCTGTTGTTATTTTTGAAGTGACGTTGTTCCTGAGGCGGATCTCCCCAGGTTCCAGCTTCACAGCCATTGATGCATCTCGAGGAATGTTTTTTGTGTCACTTGCTCTCCGGGCTAGGACACTCTGGGAGTGCTCTGGGATTAAGTTCTTCCTCTCCTCCGTTGCTCTCTGAGACACATTCATTGCCATGTTGTCTGGATGCAGGGTGCTAGATAACCTGTTGGCAACCCTGCTGGTGATAACAGACGAAGGAGCTGCGCTAAGATTCACAGCTTCTCTCTGTGTAATTCTGATCCCACTATTTCCATCCCTTACTGGATTGGTCATCGTTTTGGGAATCTTGGTTGGAATGACTGTGTTGCACTCTAAGTTGATTATTTCTTGTGACAGTCTTTTGAATCCACTCTTTTCCTTGTTTACTTGATTTGGGAGAGATTTGGAAATACTGATTGGAGCAACAGCTGGACGCTCCATGTTCACTGTGTTTGTTTCATACTGTTTCCTGTTTACTGTGCACATCCCCATACTCAGAGACTTCACTGTGTTGGGGTGATTTAATGTGGATGATAATGTCTTTCCCAGTGCAGTGTTTTGAGAAACTGTGGTCCTTGTGTCTTTTATCACAGACTCATTTTCTTGTTGAGTGACAAGCCTCAATTTTAGCTCCTTTGTCCCGTTAACAGTTTTCACCTCAACAAGTTCAACCAGGCAGCCAGCAGGGATCGTAACTTCCTCTGGAAGAGAAACTGTGAGAGCCCGGTTGTGCTGAATGAGTCCATTCAAAGGAGACAAAAGTTCTGTATTTCCATTAGTGCCATTTGATACATTTATGTCCACTGTCTTCCCTCTCTGTTCCTCTTTACCCAGTCTGACTGCAGGTGCGCTCGCCATGGGTATTGTCACCCTAACAGCTGGTCGAGTTGAGGATGGATCAAAGGTGGGCACACTTGATAAGGCACTGGACGCAGGCACAGGAGAAATTTTGGTCATGCCAGGCTTAGCAGGTCCTTGGTTGTTATTTTTACTATGCAGACGCTCAATATGCTTCACAAGGCACAGCCTCCTCATGTAGCCCTGTCCACAGTGAGGACATTTAAATCGGTATTTTGCAGTATGTTGCTTCAGGTGTGCACTTAACTCTGCCTCACTGAGGGAGACGTTGTTGCAATAAAAACAGTAAAACCTTGTCCCCATGTGCTCAATCATATGCTTTTTAAACACCGCAGCGTCCGTCGAAGCAAATCCACACTTCTCACAATACATCACATTGGAAGTGCTTAACACACGATCCAGGGGCATGCTCTGATGTCCACCATTCATAGATGATGGCATGCTCGGATAGCCCACAGGTTTCATGTTGAGCCGTGAGGTCTACTGGTCATCTGGCAGCAGGGTCCCACTAATTGAAAAGCTGCAGCTACACAGAGAAACAAGGATCCATCTTCACCTGGCTTCCAGTGATTACTAGTTGGGGAAGCCAAAGCTGATAAAACCGTCAGCTTCCCACCTGTGAAAAGCAAGTGAGAGAGAGAGAGGGTTGAGATTTAAAGTATATGATTGAACCTTACAGGGCAAACTGCTGACATGAAGACGAGGCCCATAAACCCCTCCCCCCTCATCCACGGCTCATGCACCATTGTCTACGCCTGTAGCAGTTTTTTTTTCTCAACTTAACAGGCTGCACAACAACAGACGCACACAGCGATCATCTCATTTGTTTGTACCCATCTCTACGTTTCCCTGCTGCTGTCGGCCTTTGAAGACAAGCAAAAGGCCGTACCTGATCACAACTGGGGGGGGAATCGCAAAGACGACGCCCCGCATTTCAAGTGTTTATGTTTGCAACAGAGTCAAATACTACGGACATACCTCCACGGGGTGTTGTGTGCGAGCTTTTTTCCGATCCGATAAATATATTTAAAGTGGATAAACTGTAAAAATCCCTTCTCTGGATGTGATACTGACGCTTGTCAACACAACCAACCGAATCGCTTTGAGGTTAGCTTGGCATTAGCCATTTATGGCTAGCGAAAACATTTCCGGAAAAATGACAGATTCTGCCTTCAAAATAAGAGTATGTATTTAAAATGAAACTACTCCAATCTATTTTGTTCTTTGAATTTATTGAAAATGTGAACCGAATTGTGTTTGAATTATTTTTTTATTTCTTACAATTGTGTTGCATGCTGCAAAACAATCTTTTACATATGTTATTATGGAAATGACGTATACATGTTTGAAAGTTGTGACCGGATGTTTAGGTTTAATTTGTGTCGCTTGACAACGGACGAAGTGACCGCAGCGTAACCTCGATTCTTGAACAGGCACAACGCAAAACTCTCGTATTTCCCTTGATGCATTTACGTTGAAATGTAAATCTGCTACAGAAACCACGTAGATCTATGATTGGTCGTCGACGTTATCCCCGCCCTTCAAACGTGACAACTTCCACCATTACAATGATATTTTTAAAATCCTGAGTGCATTTTCTTCTCATTAAATCACTACAGACAACATATATATTTAAGAAACAAACAGGAGGACGGGGCATCGCACTATTTGATATATATGTGTCTGGATCTCTTTGAGCTCACCCAGTGACACAGGAAGTGGATTAAAGCTTTTGTATTTGATGTGACAAAAGTCAGTCCACACGCTGGGGGAGAGTGGCCAGAGGCAGATAAACAACGGCACGTTGTGGGCTCAACTGATTAAAATGCCCTAAAACACATCTAAAGATGCTGTTTTTTATAAGAGTCTGCAGACTGCGTCCTGCTGTGTCGGCGTCTCTGGCGTTACCAAGGTGAGTGTGTTTGTGTAAGACTCAAGAATATCCGTTATTTAAATAATTGTTACCCTGCTTCCTCGGTTGTAGTTTGTGTATTATTTTAAAATGTAAAAGCTTATTTGCCCACGATCTTTAAATTTAACGCGATATTTTATCAAATCCTTGTTGCAAATGTTGCTGTTATTACAGCCTCCTCCCTGTAGCTCGTGTGAGGATCATCATGACTATTGTGAAAACTGTTTCTGGGATTTACACACCATTGTTACAATTCATAATGACACAGCAGTGGCTTTCACTTGACCCTCCCATTCCCCATTCGCCTGACACATTACGCCGGCGAGCTTCCTGGTTATGGCAATTTCAATCCAGCGAACCCGGACGCAACCCGCGCTCTGGTCCTGTGTCCTCAGAAAGCAACTTTTGTCGTGTTTTCGCAGACACAGAGTGATCCGCCGCAGCATGGCCTCGGAAACGACCCGCTTCGACTTTCTAGTGATCGGCGGTGGGTCTGGGGGTCTGGCCGGGGCTAGGAGGGCTTCGGAGCTCGGAGCAGCCACTGCGGTGATCGAGAGTCACAAACTCGGAGGTACCTGCGTGAGTAAAAAAAAAACAAACAAACCAAACACTGCGATCCATGCTGTCACTTTACTGTCGCCTCTGCAGCTTTCACACACACATAGATGTTAGTTGCCAGGTTGACTGCGAAGCCTCCGGACTCCTTTTGTGGAATTTTTGTTGTGTACAACAAACACTGTGTGGGTCTGTTAGAAGTTTGAAGCGTCCCAGCAGATGAGCGACCCCATCCATCCCAGGCTACAAAACACCAGGCTGCAGATCAGAAATTAAAAGTAGACATAAAAGAACAAGTGGCTGTACAGGGGAGATTTTTCATAGCTTTGATATTAAGTATGTGTGTATACGTTTTTTTAAACTGTTGCATCCACCCAACACATCCACTTCTCGGTTGGTCAACAGGGTTTGGTGAGCTGTTGAGAAGAGATATTGCTGCAGATGTGTTAAACGTGGCTATTGCACAAAACTGTGTCAGATTACAGCTGCAAAAATAAGGAAATGGTCTAACTGAGAATGTTTTAACCCAATTTCTGCACTTTCTTTTTAACTTGCAAAGTAAGTTAGTTATATTATTATAGAATAAGAGTTATTATTTTTATAAACAGCAACTGAAAAAAACCCTCTAATGTCCACTATCAAATATTTTGTTAACCAATGTGAAAAATTACTACATATAATTTTGTATACATGTACAATATTTTAGTGTATGGATGTGGAAAAAAATATTACTATTATAAATTACAAACATTCATGTTCATATTATGATACACATCCATACTACCTATATCACCCAGCTCTGGTAGATATGTTTTAAGTATAAAGAGGACTGCACTTAACCTTTTTTCATTTAACACTGAAACTCATATTCATTTAGTAATGAGCTTGTACTGTTTTTCAGGTCAATGTTGGCTGTGTTCCCAAGAAGGTAAAGCCTTCCCATTCTTCTTGTAACTCACAGAGAGACACAATCATCTGTTAATATATATTAACCAGTTCAGTTCACTGAACGTTAAAGCCTGTACCTTTACCTCTCCTTACAGGTTATGTGGAATGCAGCAGTTCATGCTGAATATCTCCATGATCACAGTGATTACGGCTTTGATGTTGGAAATGTTCGTTTCAGCTGGGAGTAAGTTGCAGTATCTGTTGGCGCCTGTTTCATATCACCTTTTCCCCTTTTTTTTTGCAACCACAATGCCCTGTTTTGAAAACAGTGGGGTGGAACTTCCTGGTACAAAGCAGTATCTATTTCATAGCGCAACTTCTCAGTCTACCATGTCTTGTGTTGGCTCACTTTAGCCTATTTCTCTATCTTGTGTAAACATGATGGTTCAAGCGAAGGTGACTGCTTAAGATAACCCTGGGGTAGGAGTGGCTGCCCACAGCACTGGGAAAAACTGGTCAGGGAGTTAAAACGCACTGGCTCAACAGGAATGGGCACTCTAAGGTTTAAGGTGTCCCTGTGGATCTGACTAGACAGAGACTGTAGTTTGTTTTGTGGTGTTAGATTGTATTATATTATATTGTTATTGTACAGGACCTACACTACAGTGTGAATGGACATGATGATCTGTTTCATATAAACTGAAAAACACAGTACCATAAAAAATATTGTTCTGTTCAAACAAAACCTTCAGATCCAGTGATTCTAATGTACAAGAGCAAATGTAAATCTACATTAAGGAAATATCTCACCGTCAATACTAAGCAGTGTGTTCTCAACAGACATATAACGACACCAGTGTTTATGATGGCTGCTGGGTGTTGTTTAGTAATACTTGAAATACTTTACTTCCTGAATAACTTTATTCCAACAGACTGTTGCGAACTTGTGATCGGACCGTTGCAGAGTTATGATCTTTGCAGCAGGCAGGAAATACAGGTTATGAAAGCTGAACTTGTAAAGATAAATTAAAGGAAAAACGTGAAGGAATGAAGAATTACCTTTATACAGGTGCACTGCACAACATCCCATTGTGCTCTGTGGCAAGTATAAACATGCTGAACAGACCCGGATGATTCATTTATTCATGAGAATGGAAAGAGGAAAAGATTGAAGTGATTTACAAAGAGCGTTCATTGTTAGGTCAATGAAAGACGGCTGTCTCAATAGAGACAGTGACTAACATGATCTATGGAGAAGACATCTCTATAAAAGGTTAGACAAGTCATCAACAGCTCACAATTGATGACTGTGAAACTAATGCATTATTGTGACATGTAAGGAAAAACAGACAAGTGACTCTTAATGCAGGGATGTTACAGATGGTCTGTCACCTGTCTGTCTGTGCAGATAGTGCACCAGTGAATTATGCATCAGTATGTTCGCTTGTTTGCTAAATAGACAAAGGTACCACTGGGATGAAGCCTTGAGTAAATGCAGGTCTGAAATCTTTCCTGTGTCTTGTTTGTGTTTGCAGAACTCTTAAGGCCAAAAGGGATGCTTACGTCAGTCACCTAAATCGCATTTATCGCAACAATCTCGACAAGGTAACTTTTTACATTTCATATTATCTCTGTTATTTCAGTGCTACAGTATACTTACATGTCTGTGAAAGGATTTCTCAGCATACTCAATTCACTGAGACATGATTGACTTCATTTGTTTTTGAAAGAAGAAATTAATGACATCTCCTTTTTACAGGCTAAAATACAAACAATTCATGGTCATGCAAGGTTCACAAATGACCCTGAGCCGACTGTGGAGGTCGGTGGAAGGAAGTACACAGCACCTCACATCCTCATTGCCACTGGAGGGCAGCCTTCTGTTTTGAGTGAAGCTGAAGTTCCAGGTAAGACAGACTGTACTTAAGGTTTTACGTGGAAACAGTAATCACCTCTGTGTTCAGCACTGTTGTTGTTGTTGTTGTTGTTGCTGCTTTGATTTAAAAACAAATGAACTTGATGAACTTTGATGCAGTTATGATAGTTATTTATTATTTTGTTTATGAATCATTACAGGGGCAAATCTGGGCATTACCAGTGATGGCTTTTTTGAACTTGAAACTCTGCCAAAGTAAGCTCATCATATAAACTCTGTATTGGATATCATCAGGAAAAATTGTGTCCATGATTTAAGTGTTGTGTTCTTTTCTCAACAGGCGCAGTGTGATTGTGGGTGCTGGTTATATTGCAGTGGAAATGGCAGGCATCCTCTCCACCCTGGGGTCCCAAACATCCCTCATTATTCGACAGTCAGGGGTAAGAGGCACTCATGATCACAGCACAAAGTAAATACTGACATGAATGATGTGCAGCCATGCATTTGTGCTACTCTCATGTGCTCTCTGCAGGTTTTGAGGAACTTTGACAGCTTCATAAGCGCAAACTGCACCAAAGAACTGCAGAACTCTGGGATTGATCTGTGGAAGAACACTCAGGTGAAGTCTGTGAGTAAAACAGACAGAGGTCTGGAGGTGACGCTCGTAACCAAAGACCCAGAAAAGAAGAACGATGAGGAGAAGATCAGCACCATCCAGGAGGTGGATTGTCTCCTCTGGGCCATCGGGAGGCAGCCAAACACCTGCGGACTCAACATCGGCGAGATGGTAACAGTCACCGCTCATGAAAGTCCTGTTGTTTTCTGTTAACTTTAAACTGGATGGTGGTAACAACACGGAGCCTCTCAGCTCAGACGAACAGACAGAGCTTCCTACGTGGATAAAAATGATTTAAACATCAATAAAGTAGATACAGACAGATAAGTTCATTTTATCACCTTATCAGAGAATTAATTAGTTTTTGGCTCTGTTCATATTTCCTGTGTCTCCCTCATCCTGGCTGCTTAATTGTCCCCATAGATTAGAGCGGCACATTATTTAATCTTTTACACAGTGTGGAAGCTTCATTAATGTTCCATTATTTAACACCTTTGTATAAAAGGAGCTCAAATTAAACCAGGCATGAGTTCATATTGAATCAATGATTAGTGATAATCTGGAGACAAGATGAGACAGCTGTCACATAACATAGCTGTCTTTCTTATGCTGTTTGTCAGTCGGCACATGTAAAATGCTCGTTAGCTCAGGATCAACAGGCAAATTAATAACGGATTAAAAGGGCAGTTAAGTCTGGGTTAAGTCAAAGTCTTCCCTCTATTTATGGTTCTTCAGCCGTAGGCAGCAGACAGAAGTGGGTTGTCAGACTGGCTGTTGAGAGGAAGCAAATTTTAATGCATGTTTCTGTTCTTATTCTGACTTCTCGTTTTATTGTCTGACATGTAATATGAAGGAGTGACAGTGACTTTTCTTTTGTCTTTGATTGCAAAGAAAAAGTGTTAAAATCTTTTTATGACCAGCACCTCTTTGTTGTCTTAGTGGTATTTAGACCCTGTTTGAGGTTGGTCATTGTTGACACATAACCACATAACTTTGTTTTCTACACTCATTCAGGTTTACATTACAGCCTTTGCGCCTCCACACTCAGCATGACTCACTGTTGTTTCTAGCTGTAGACAGAAAACAAAACTTTCCTGTTTCTTTGTTTGTCAGTGCTAAAATGTGATGTCTTTGCTGATTT
>OMNW01031322.1:59889-73968 GCA_900303245.1 Selene dorsalis
GCTGATTTCTGATAAATACATAACAGCTTTTCACTCCGTTTGCAGGGAGTAAATACAGATGAAAGAGGCCATATCATCGTGGATGAGTTTCAGAACACCAGCCGACCAGGGATCTACGCTGTAGGAGATGTTTGTGGCAAAGCTCTTCTCACACCAGGTAGGAAGTCACCGTAGTAACTAATAATAAGTAATTTTGAAAGTGAAATTTTGTTTTTATTTATTCATTTTTATTTAGAAAACTAAAGTAATGTGAAGAGTGTGGTCAAGATGAGGGTTATAAGATTGAAGACTGAAACTGAAACTAGATCTGTTCAATTTTCATTTATTCAAATATTTTTTGTTACTCTTGTTGTTGAATTTTTATATTTATATTTGACATTTCATTTCTGTCATTGGAGGCATGTCGTTTTTGGGTTTATAGGACACATGTTTACACTACTTTAGCTTAATGTTAACATTATTAAGTTAATTTATTTCAACAGAAAGGGACTCTTATGTCTTTATTTAGTGTTTACTACAGCCAGAACAGATTAGAGCTGAACGTCCATCACTGTTTTATCTTTCAGATTATAACACAGCAACAACAACATTACTTTGAGCTTGGTTTTCTGGTTTGAGATGGACTTTTAGTCTTTTCTTAGGGAAATGAATTGTTTACTTAGGGTGTTAGATTCTGATGTGTTGTTGTATGCTGTGGCAGTTGCCATTGCTGCAGGCAGAAAGCTGGCACACAGACTGTTTGAGGGCAAAAAGGACTCCAAGCTGGACTACTCCTGCATCCCCACAGTGGTGTTCAGCCACCCACCCATCGGTACAGTGGGCCTTACAGAGGGTGAGTGGCTCAGTCACAACTTTTCAGATATACAACATTTTCATACATGTAATATTCTGTGATGATGACAATTCACCATTTCACGACAGTACATTACAGCTCTGGGTGATAGTTTAAATTTTCATACTGTATTACCTTAGCTTTACTGAGTTTGACAAAAATCCATTCACTTAATTTGTTCATGTTCATGTCACAGAGGAGGCCAATAAATCAAGAGGAAAGGAGAATGTAAAGATTTACAAGACTTCTTTCACTCCGATGTATCACGCCATCACGAGCAGGAAGAGTCAATGCATCATGAAGCTGGTGTGTGTGGGCAAGGAGGAGAAGGTAGGAGTCATGTGACCTCCAGGTGTCGGCTTTACAAATCAGAAACAGTATATTTTATTGAAACGTCAAAGGAAGAATCTTTTCCAAACCATCTTAAAACTGTTTAAAAAAATGAAAACATGAATATAAACAGCTGTTATTGGGTTGGATTTTGGCGACATGTTGTTATTTAGTGAAGCCAGAAATAAACCAGACGAGTCTGACATAAGCCATCATCAGTAAATGTTAGCATTTTACAAAGGCTTTTGTTTAGACCTGCTGTTCGTCACCAGCACTGTATTCAGCTCTTATACAAAAATAAATCCATCTCAGGAACAGTAGGAGGAGGTGGCAGAGTGCAGTTCATTCACAAACCAGACTAAATGACCTAAACCTCTGTGAGTTTGGCTTTTTCCTTTTGTCTGACTCTTGATTTGTCTCTTCTCTCAGGTGGTGGGCCTGCACATGCAGGGCCTGGGCTGTGATGAGATGCTGCAGGGCTTTTCTGTGGCCATCAAAATGGGTGCTACCAAAGCAGACTTTGACAAGACTATTGCCATTCATCCCACCTCATCTGAGGAGTTTGTCACGATGCGTTAATGCAACGACAAACGACCTCCACCCACCTACCATTCTTTGCTTCCCTATACGACCAGCATACCAGGACGGAGTCACCACTACATAATACTCTCACATCAGCTTGACGACTTGCTTTCTAAATCTTTCTTCATACTCCCATTTCTCTCACATAAGTGACCTTATTTGTGCACAGTGTTTCTTTCTTCTCTAATTTCTGCCTAAATGGACCAAGACTTAGTTATGACCTTCTTAAACTGTACTGGATTCCATTTTATTGATTGTGAAATGGAAGTGATGGATCCACAGGTATCGTTGTCAAGTGATTGGCTGGGAAGTCAAAAAGACCTCTCTCCTAGTGTATGTGTTTGATTTGTCAGTCATTTGTCAGATTAATTCTACCAACACTGCTGCTTCATAAGGCACCTATTTACTACCAATGCAAGGTCATAACATATTTACTGTACTGTTTTAAAGAATCAATAAATCTAGCAGGTGTTTTTTTCTTAATTGTTGTGATTCTTTTCTCTTTATTCTGTGACAAAGGCATGTGACTAAGGCTGTTGTTTTACTTCAATGGCATGTTGTAGTAACTCCCAACCATTGCCTTACCCTGTCTTTACAATTGAAATGGGTTGGGCAATGAACAAAGTATTGTACTGTAGTTCTCAGGTTTGACAGAGGGAGTTGTGTTCCTGCTTGCAACTATGAGAAACTCCCCTGTCGTGCCAAGATACATAGTATCCAGATGTATCAGTGTGATGTATTCAGTAGCGTATGAGACTGGTGAATGAATGTGTTCAGACATCTTCAGTGTACTGGAGGTATGTATTGAAATTCTGTACTTAATTACAATTTTGTAGTATATCTGAGGATTTACATTTCATCTTTTAGCAATACAATCTATAAGGTGATACTTTTTGACAGCTATAGTCTGTGAATATTCTTTATACATCATCACACAGTTGAGAAAGATGTACACATTTTTTATTCATATCCTATATGTTGATATGGTCATACAATCTATATGTATATCTATAATACATACATACTATGGTATATAGGCCTACAGTATATGAACCTAAGTGACCTTTCCACAGCGCTTTACATGATATCGCGATCCAAGCTATTAAAACAAGCATTCCAAGATACTCTCGCGAGAACAGCGTCAACGTTAGTACGGCGTCACAGGTCACGTGTGTTTGTAGCAGTTACCTTATGTCCGTTGACATCAGCTTGGTCATAGATTCTTAAAATGGACACATATTATGCGGAACAAACATCACCATAGAAAGGTATTGGCTTTTTTCACTAATATGTTGTTAACCTATCAACTAGTCAGTCGCAGTTATTTCTCGGTGAGCTGAAATGCTAAAAAACACTTGTTACTCGCGGCGGCTGACGGTGTTAGCCTACGGGGCTAAGTAGCTGTAGCAGCGTCAGCGTTAGCCGGCAGAGGCATTAGTTGACCAGTCGAGTGATTATCAATGACAACCATTTCAGTTTAAGGCAGGTGTCAGCTGTGGTCAACGTCTGAGTCCGTTTGTAGCCATGTTAAGTTTGATATCTGATGGTACTGTCAGGTGTGGGGAGGCGAAGTGTCGGTGGTAATCTGTCTGCAGTGGGTTAAAGTGACAAGCGGGCTGCTAACACCGCCGCTGACCGGCTCTCTGTGACTCTGTGTAGAGAGATCCTGCTCTTCGGTGCTGAGCTCCGCCACAGCGAGGATGTTCCCCAGCCTGGCCCACCGACCATGGCATGTCTTCTGCAGGGTCTCCTTGCAGCACAGGGCGTCTCTGTCTCAGCGGACCCCGAGGTTCCCCCAGCTGTGCTACGGTGAGGAGGCTGCAATCCCAGGGCTATTAGATTATTAGCTACGGTCACATCTGTTACACGCTACACTGCTTTCTGCTCTGCTGAAGCGATTAGCTGATAAACGGATATATATCGATCAGTTATATTCTTATGCTGTGTACCACTTTGCATAATACATTTTTGATGTTTGAAGAAGCGTTTGGGCTCATGTCACTGTCAAACTGAATATCCCAGTTGGTCAAAAAAAGTCAAGTCATAAGAAGCTGTCACAGTGGGCTCTGGGAACTTGTGATTTTTACTGTTTTACCTCGCAAATCGATTCATCGTATTAACTGATAATGGATGTAGAAGTTAGTTGTATCTGCCTTGCTTTCTTTTGGACCTTGTTGTTGATTTTATAATTTGTAGAGCTGAAGAAAAAAGGCTTAACATCATTGTGCGTTGTGCTGCACAGGTTGGCAAAGTGGAGGCATACACACCCTATGGTTTAGCCTCCCTGACTGCCGAGTTGCTTCTCTAGGACTGGGAAAGATTCAGTATTATTCTACCTCTGGAAACAGTAAAGATGGTCCCCCAAAATCAACACCAGATGAAGCTACAACAGCGGAGAAGCCTGGTGCTGCAAAAGTCATCCCACCTTCATCAGGTGATTACCTAATGTTTCTATGTACTATACTGCATCTTGATATGTTTGTCTGTCATCAGCATTGTGTGTGGCACTGGCTTTACTGTTTGCTCTCGTAGAAGTGTTGTCTCTTCACAGCCTGTGTCAACACAAACCCCCCAGAAAACCGTTAAGGGAAGTTGAGATGTTAAGGAAAGTGTAAAAAAATCAGCCAGAATTTGCCATATCTTGAGTTTAATATGATACATAACAGACATAATCTGTAAAAGGCTGAACTTAGAGGAAGGTCATTGTGCTAAGTGAAAGCAGCTGGCAGGAATGACCTCCTGTAACTTTCTGTGTCACAGCAGAATTGAACAAGTCTCATACTGAAAGTAATCAGCTGTTTGACCAGCAGGTCATATTAGATGGTCTCTGTGATGTTCATAAATTTGTGCACTATTAACTCTAAGAGCTCCAGAGAAGTTGTTGGTGTCATCCTTGTTTAACTGATTTCTGTCCGCCTAGGTTTCACGGCTCAGGGTCTGACCAAAGCTGAGACAATTCAAGTGAAAGGTAATAACATTTTTGAATCGTCACATGAAACAGATTTGCAATAATGTGCACTCCCTTTACCTTGTTATTTCAGTATGTATCTCAAAATTTGGATATGATTTGATTGCTTACTGAACAAGAACAAGAAAGGACTGGTGAGTACAGAAAAAAATCCTGCATCATTCTTTTCCCCCTGTTGTCATTTGTAGTTCGGGCAGTCCTGAAGAAAAGGGAATATGGAGCTAAGTACACCCAGAACAACTTCATCACTGCAGTCAGAGCCATGAATGAGTTTTGCCTCAAACCAAGGTAACTCCTGCTTCCAAAAGTAACTGTGCTATGTTTAATTCAGTGTCTACAGCAACACTGAGCTGATTGTCGGTGCCTAGCTGAATGATATAAAAAACAGCTGCATCTGTACAGCGCTGGCTGAGATGCAGGCGGACCACGACCACAGCACAAATTCCCCGGAGTTAATCAGTAAACATGCTTTTGTGATTAACTAATGCGAAGCTGCCTAACACGGTTTAACACAGGTCTTCCTACATCTTTCTCTTTTCCCCTCGCCTCATGTGTTCACAGTGATCTGGAGCAACTTCGGAAGATCAGAAGACGTAGTCCTCACGATGACACAGAGGCTTTCACTGTCTTCCTGCGCTCAGACGTCGAGGCCAAGTTAGTTCTGCACCCTCCTGCTATACACCAGAAGAACTATTAAGAACACACTATGTTTTCCAAGAAATTATTGCTCACACTTTCAGTTTCGTCACTGTGCTCTCTAACTTGTTGTTTCCTCTTGTTTCTGTCTGTTAATACTAGAGCACTTGACGTGTGGGGAAGCCATGAAGCTCTGGCCCGAGAGAGAAATCTCAGGAAAGAGGTGGAGAGAGAGTACCAAGAGAGTAGGTTTTTATTGTTTCAGGCTCCAAGTGGCTCTTTGTAAATATTCAGTGATGCTGAAGAGTTAGTTTCGAAGCAAAAAGTTGAGCAAACTTACTTAGTTCCTGACAAATAGTCCCATGAGAAGATAATTAGTAAGTAATGATGTGTAGAGGAATTTGTTACCTTTGGAGATAGCCAGGCTGTTTCCCTCATTTTTTAGTCTCTTATGCTAAGGTAAGCTAACTTGATGCTGGAAAAGTGAGTCCTGGGACCAGTCTTCTCCTGGTTGCTATAGCAGTTATTTCCATTATTATTGTTTGGTCAAAGAACACAGTCAGATAATTTTCCAGATCACAAGGTGACATTATTAAATGTCATGTTTTGTGAGACCAGCAGTCAAAAACATTTAATTCTCTGTCATGTATGATGAAAGGAAAAGGCAAAGTTTTACATTTGAAAACATAACATAACATAATTATCACATTTTTGCTTCAACAGTGAATTAGTTATTAAAATAATTGCTGAGTCATTCTCTCTTTTGCGCAACAAATCAATACGTAGACTAATATTTGTAGCCATAAATAACTGTTTCCAAAAAGCTTAACTCATATTTGTTAGACTTATTTATATAAACTTGTTTCTCAGTCGCAGTTGATTTTTATTCTGGTTTGTTGTCATATTGTTTCATTGATATGTCGTTTTAATTTACTGTATTCCAGATATTTTCCGAAATCAACAGCTGCTGAAAGAATACAAAGACTTCTGGGGAAACACCAAGGTGAGCACTTTGACCCTTGGCTGTCGCTGAGTTTGATAAAATGATTAAATCCCCAAGTCACGTTTCATCTGCAAAACAGGAAGTAATGAGGAGAGTTCTATCACCAAGTTGTCCTGACAACAGCAGGTGGTGTTTGCGTGACCTTTGTCCATGTTAAAGAAGTCTCTGCATTTATATGACAGAGTCATTAACCATCACTCATACAGTGCCCCTCTGATGCTAATGTTAGTTCAGTGACTTTACTGTACTGGCCTTGTGTGATATTATATTACATACTCTGCGCCCACAGTAAACTGCATCAGATAAAATCAACTGTATCAACTGCATATGGACCATCGGACAGGAAATGATCAAACTGATTAATATTATAGCGCCCCATCCATTGACTAATTTTTCAACAGCCTTGTTTCTTTTTCTTTTTTAACTTAATAATAAACAGAATTTCACATAGCTTTTTGTATTTTTTTTGTTTCATAAAGCCTCGATCAGGCAAGAGGACAACATTTCTACAAGGGCCAGGAAAGGTGGTCATGGTCGCTATTTGCATGTAAGTTTTCATACTCTTGATCCTGAGTTTCCCCCCGAGCACTGTTTGGTTTTGCTGTGAGATCTGTCTGTACTTCACTGAGCTGCAGCACAGTGGGAGGTACTGGATAAGAGAGGGAAAATACAAGTCTTGTTCTCCGTGGGGATACCTCATGCGCTGTGTCGGATAAGTCTCAGAACGCAGCGTTTGAGAAACTGAACAAAAATCTTTTGATGTAGACATGGACTAAAAACGTACAGTTGCCTGTTTTAAAGAAAGTTTTAAAATTCACTGGTAAAGATGTAGAAGATGTAGAACTCTGTGTTGGGACGTCGTCTCACATGAGGTCCTGCAGACTATTGGATTAGGATGATTGTGTTAGAGGGCATGTGCAGTCACATGAGCCATTTCTTTCATTGAATGTGCACAAAGACTCACAGGACTCAATTAGTTAAACGGTTGTTACGGGAGAAGTTCAGGCTCAGTGTGTAAGCCGGGAATCTGCTTTTACAAACTTTGCACCAAAAAATAAAGTGTTACATAATCATAAACAAGAGTAACAGTTGTAAATGAAGTCTGTTAGGCTTCATTCAAATTACCACTTGCAGATGTGGCGCTGAATCTGATTCATATCTGATCTTTGCCTGTGAGATCACAGTCAGGACTCTGTATGGCAGCACAGCTATGTCATCATTTGTTTATGATTTGCCTGCGGCTGCTGTTTGTCCACATTGTTAACAGCCACATTATCAGGTAGTGAATCATGTTTTGAAATCCTGCACAGGCCAACAGATAAATCTGAACACCACCTCTCACACCACAGCTACTGTTCACCATTCAAATACGTTTCAGATAGGAAACTTATGTCATCACTGTGCGTCTGCTTCATCAGCTTGTTTTCTTTCCCCTCAGCAATGGGCTGAATTTCTTCTTCAAACTCCTGGCATGGGTCTACACTGGATCAGCCAGCATGTTCTCTGAGGCCATCCACTCTTTGGCTGACACCTGCAACCAGGGTCTACTCGCCCTGGGAATCAGCCAGTCTGTCCGCAACCCGGACGCCGGGCACCCGTAAGCACCACACCTTACATTACAACTGAAAAGAAGATGACAGGTTCTGAAGCAGAGGATACTGGAGCATCATAGCAGCAAAGAGTAGAAGTAACGCAGAGACATTAATGTAGCTTTAAAGGGGAACTATGCAAGTCCGGTCACTTCTTTCACTGTTTTGGTCACTCTTTTCTCTACGGCGTGCATATTTTCACTTTCATAAAAATTCACAGAAATTCACATTTGTTTTCAATGAAGCCAGCGAGAAGACAATCCGTTGAGTGATGCCAAGGTGGGTAACGTTAACAAGAGATAACTGATGACCAGAGCGTGTCTGTGTCATAGTGCCATAAAGCAGTCCATGTTTATCGTGACACCGAGTCGGATTAAGGTACAGATCTTGCGTAGTTCCTCTTTAACAGCAGTATTTCTTCATAGTTAGTAAGCAGTGAGTTTGCTACCACAATACTGAGAATCCAGAGTAAAGATCAACTCCTGGATTCCAGTGAATTAAGTTAGTACATCAGCATTTTGTTACACAGTACTCAATGAAATGTACCCAACAACTTAACAGATGTAATTTAACAGACTTTGAGTCCTTTGCAGAGCATCATCATTGTTGCGGCTTTTATGTGAGTTGTGTTGAAACCCTTCTGTGTTTTTCAGATATGGATTCTCCAACATGCGCTACATCGCTTCACTCATCAGTGGAGTGGGCATTTTTATGATGGGTGCAGGCCTCTCTTGGTACCATGGTATCATGGGATTGCTTCACCCAGAGCCCATTGAATCATTGTTGTGGGTGAGTGTTGGTATCAGTTCCCGTCCATCATACAAGATGTTTAAAGATTTACAATGATCCATGTGTTGCGTTTCTGTGTCCCAGGCTTATTGTATTTTGGCGGGCTCCCTGGTGTCTGAAGGAGGTGGGTTATAAAAATGAACTAATAGATTTTTGATGATGTTTTGACTTTGATTGTTTAGATTTTACTTAAACATCTTTTTCTGTTTTTCTTTCTCAGCTACATTACTAGTAGCCGTCAATGAGATAAAGAAGAGTGCCCTCCAGCAAGGACTGTCATTTTATGAATATGGTTTGTACACCTAAAATCAGTGTGTCGTCAAATGCACATTTACACCTGGCGTTATTGTTCATAATCAGATATCAGATTAATTTTATCAGCATTAACAGCAGGTTCCTCTCATCTACATGCTGAAGATGTAGACGAGAGAAGTTGAATTAGCTGAAATCAAATGATGATTTGTTGTTGATGTTTTTCAGTTGAAGATCAGATTCACCTCTAGAGTAAAATGAAACCAGTGTGTTTTCTGTCATTGGAGGTCAGGTTGATTTCACTGTAGTGAAGGAAAGTAGGAAATCCAATAGCTATCTAGTTGCAGAGGACATGTTACTGGCATCAAATGTAAATGTAAATAAATCCCCATCTAGTGTAATGTTGGTTGAGGCTGCTTGCATATTCAGGTGTAAATGTGGCCTTGTGTTGTTTTGTGTGTGCAGTAATGCAGAGTCGAGACCCCAGCACTAACGTGGTGCTGCTGGAGGATGCAGCTGCTGTGTTAGGAGTCATCATGGCTGCAGGCTGCATGGGGCTCACCTCACTCACTGGTAAACAACAAGACATGGATGCATTGTTTACACTGCTTTGTCTGTTCTGTTGTCCTGAGTTATGCAACTAATAAGTTCACATTTTAATATTTGCTTTAATGTTATTTTCTTGATCTCTACTCTGATGTGGTTGGTTGATAAATTGCCCTCAGGATAATTTTTCTCTCTGGTGACTTTGGTTTATGTACCTTGTACTTTTCAATGTTGTTACTCATCTAGATCTCAAACTTTGGCTGATTGTCTCTGTCTGTGTGGTGTCAGGTAACCCGTACTATGACAGTTTGGGCTCTCTGGGCGTGGGCACACTGCTGGGCACCGTCTCAGCCTTCCTCATCTACACAAACACAGAGGCCCTGATAGGACGCTCTATACAGGCTGAACGTGTACAGAAGCTTACAGAGTTCCTAGAGAATGACCCCGCTGTAAGGTCAGTAACTGTCCATGCACACTCTGGTGAACACACACACAGCTGTAACACATCAGCCAGGTGTTCGTGATGTCAGGTCTAAAGTCATTCATGGGAGTACAAATACAAATACAAATACACCACCAGCAAGTGTGGTGTCTGTGTGAAATGAATCTATATAATATATCTGTTTCAGTATTTGAATTGGACCAACTTTTCCACGATACTCTAATTGCAAAGTGCATTTTTATCACTTCTTCCCAGCTGCACATAATGGCAACTCCTAATTATGTCATTAATTAATCAGTAAACATCACCAGGGTTTCAGAATATGGACAGATTTACTCAGTTGTTTAATGTCTATGTCTGAATTTGATTAAAACCTGAGGTCTAGATTATTGCTCATAATCAGCTATCAGATAATTTTTACTGCTTATCCACACAAAACAGCAGGTTCCTCTCATCTACATGCTGAAGATGTAGACAAGAGAAGTTGAATTAGCTGAAATCAAATGATGATGTTTTTCAGTAGAAGACAGTGTGTTTTCTGTCATGCATATTCAAGATTATATTAATAGATTAATGGAACTGGAAATCCTAAAATCCCTAATGAAAACATTTTATAACTCAAAAAAGAACATCTCACTCCAACATTTAACCTTACAGGAGCTTTTCAAGTTAAATTTTTAAGAATCTTTTGTTCAAATTCACTTTGATATCCAGAAGAGCTGATTTCTTTTGTTGTTTTTCTATTTGCGACCTCTGAGCTTTTCCTCATATGTGTTGTTTTGTTGTGCGCAGGGCCATCCACGATGTGAAGGCCACCGATATGGGACTGAGTAAAGTGCGCTTCAAGGCTGAAGTTGACTTTGATGGCCGAGTAGTGACACGGTCGTATCTGGAAAAACAAGACATTGACCAAATCCTTAATGTAAGTTATTGTTTATTTGGTTTGTTTATGCCATTTTAACAATGTGTCAGGGAAGAAGAACAATCGTAATTCCCTATAGAGCTAACGCAGTGTATTTTAATTGTGGTTCAGAGGGTGTTTTTGGTCCAACAGTTGCTTTAACTGCCACAAAGCTTTGTCTAAGGTTTCATTGCCCTGTACTTCAGTGGGACCAGATTCTGTGTCCAACGTGCATCCAAATGGTTTACCTGTATTGTCACAGAGACCATTAAGTTGTGTGTTTTTTTTTCTCTCTGCAGGACATTCAGCAGGTGAAGACTCCTGAGGAGCTGGAGAACTTCATGCTGAAACATGGGGAGAACATCATCGACACTCTGGGAGCTGAGGTGGACCGCCTGGAGAAAGAACTCAAGGTACTGACACATTAATCCTGTCTTCATGGTAGTCCTGCTGATGCTGCAGTATATCTAGGAATTCCTTTTTTACTATTTCAGTGTTGGTGTTTACCTCCATATATCTAATTTGTGTTTCTTTCCTCCACAGCAACGTAACCCCGAGGTTCGTCACGTGGACTTGGAGATTCTATAAAACTTCCTGGTCTCTGCTGAGGGAACATCCTGCTGCATCAAGAAGAAAAGGTGAAAGGACGATCCCAGTCCACCTCCACCATCTGCCTCCCATCCTGACCTCCGCATAACAGACATCCGTCTCTGAACAAGTCTTACTGTAGAATAGTCCAGAACTGCACACAGGGTTCACAACGGCTGAGCAACGGCCGACTTGTCTTTGTGCTGCTTAAACTTCATGTAGCGATAGCAAGAGTTCAACCTGCCAGAGATCCACTCACACACTCTCCGGTGTGAGTGTGTCTGGCTAAAGACCAAGGACTGTCAGCAGCCTCCTTGAATTTTAAGAATAATCAAAATCTGACAGTTTAGTCGGCTTGAACTCACATTCCTCCATGAATGTGTCTGGATTTAGTTAAAAACGTTTCTGCTTCAAAAAACAAGCTCACAAGAAAAGGACCAGTATCACTTAGTCTACTTGTACTTTACATTACTGTTATGCTTGAACCACAGTGATAGTGTTGCCTTCAATAGTGTAAAAGAAACCTGGGAGCTGCATATTCAAACTAGACTTATTTAAATTCTAGTCGATATTAGATTTTTTTTTTTTCTTTTAATGTAAAAAGCGAGGAGCTGAGGATGGCACGGTGCCGCTGCAGCTTCTCTAATACAGACAGAATCTGTGATGAATAGATTTTATTGCAGTTGCAGAAAAATATGCAAAGTAAAAGGTGTTGTAATGACTTTCCATTTGATTTGTATGATAGTGCTGAGGAGTGAACTGATGTTTAATACAGTAGCACTTAATGAGCATCAGCTTATGCAACAAAAAACAGCAAAAAAAACCTATTAGAAAACAGGTTGTTGTATTCCTGTGACATAATGAAGATAAATTGAAGATCTTACTAACAAATCTGTTAAATAGCCATTTATTGGACATCAAAGGAGAAGTTTAAACATCCTTCCATGCCATGAAAAATATTATAGGCGCTGGCATCCGATCTCTACCTTCTCTCTTTTCTGGCTCCACACTCCAAACTTCAAATTTTTTTTTCCAAATTTGAGGTATAGTTACTTTGTCTTGTGAGGTTGGCAGCTGATCAGCAGATGATTGTTTTGAAACGCTGGAGGACATTCAGTGTAAATAAGTGGCCGATTAAAAGAAAAAGGCACCAAACAAACAGCAGTCACACAGGTTTTAATCACATGTCAACATTTAGAATGGCTTTGTTTTAATCATCCAGGATGTCACCCCTGTACAGTCCACGTACCAAAATACCAAAGTAAATAATCTCATACTCTGTGGTTGTGTCTGCTGAATAATCAGTGTGCAGATACATTATACGCTGATTGTGCGTGATGTTTTTGTTCTGAACCTACGGCCGGCGGCCTCACAGTCCACAGCTGCAGCATGAGACACACCTGCCTGCTGAACAGGAGGTGGGCTGGAGTCATTTCAACATAATCGGGTGGGTGGATATATATATTTGAAGGTGTTAATAATGTAATATTTACCTTTGGTTATAACAATATTGCCACAGTTGAAGGAGTTGGAATAAATTTGAAATAATTTATTAAAATATTTTGCTTCCTTCTCTGTCATGTACCTCGATTTCTTTCTTTTTTCTTCTGCATTTTAACATTTTGTTTTTTGGGTTGTTTTTTTTTTTTGGTGATTGTATTATTATTGAAAGGCAACATGGCCAGGTCTCAGCCACCTCTCCAGATGCTGGGAGGTCTAGTAGGAGCTCTTGGACTGTTACACTCCTCTGGAGACTTTTACACATGTGGATCAGCGAAGAGAGAGATTTCCAAGCCTCTGTGTTTTGGATGTGAGGCCTGTTTCCTGTTTAAATCTCAGCTGGTTGGCTGGAATGTAAACCTAAGTCCATTAGATGGTGCAGTTGTAGGGATGTGAGAAGAGAGGAGGAGGAGGAGGGAGAAGGAGAAGGGTGGGTGATGGTGGTGGAGGGGGGGGCTAGCCTGTACGCTGACGTCAATAAAAACAGTCATTTCCAACCAGTCTGCGCATTGACCGACCATTCAAACATTACGCACAGCACCGCGGCCGGACCACGCTAGACTACTCGACTGAAATAATTTTCTCGCCGAGCCCCGGAGAGCGGAGACAATGCGGACAAACTCCACTGCAGGTTTTTCTGACCATTCAATGTTGTCTTCACATTATGGGTGTTGCGCGCATATCAGTGTCATGTCTCGTCATTGCCATCCCCAAGTCAGTTGTGCCAGTGCCACTGCCCATCTCGTTTCCTTTCATGATGCACTTAGATGGAGGAGGAGAGCTTTCGTTTGTGCACGCTGATTTAAAAACAACAACAACAACAACAATAACACACCGGCAGATCCTTTGGCTCATTTGGCTCCATTATTATCAGAGAAGCATGCGTCGAGACGCGCCTGACACGTCTGGAGAAAACCAAACACATCTCCGCTCCTTCCTCAGCCTCCTGCACATCACATCGCTGCTTCCACCCTCATCAGCTGCCACATACTGTCACACACTTTTTTTTTAATGTAGCTTTTTATGATATTTATCGATGCATCCTGTTTTCTCCCTCCTCAGTATTTTCACCTCCAGCAGCCTACAGATGGGGGCGCAGTCAACCTGCACAGTTGGGGTCT
>OMNW01031323.1:0-45346 GCA_900303245.1 Selene dorsalis
CATCACAGACAAGGAGAAGAGAGGCAGCGAACATGCACATCACACCCATGAAAGAGGGAGGGGGGGAGAAAAAGTGTGACAGAGGACTTTTTTTTTATTATTATTGGATGGGCGCTGCTGGAAACTACACCACAAGAGACAAACGCCCAAAAACAATAATCTCCCCACCCTGGCCATGCAGCCTGTTGGCCCACAACAACAACAGCAACATTAAGTGCTTCCTTCATGTGTGTTTTCTTCATAGGCGAGGACAATTGAATTACTCTTGCATCATTCTGAGATAAATTATTGCAGCTGAACTGTTTCTCAGCTGTTGCAGGGGAGCACAGCGGCGCAGCTCGGAGCCACGGTCATGAAAACACTCTCAGGACAACAAATTAAACGAATACAGTTAACACTCTATGGCCTTATTATGATAGTAGGACCCAATCCATTAATCATTCCTACAAAGATTGTTATACAGCAGCCACACTGTCATCACAGGGGGATGCAAACATTGTGCTGAAGAGAAGTGTGGGAGTATCTGATAAATGTAAAACAGGGAGAGTGGTTCACAGACGGGGGGATCCAACCACACTCAGCACTTAATGAGGGACATTCAGTGGAACACAGGACCAGTAAGTGGAATGTTTGTGTGTAATAAAATAGGCCTTTGGCTTGGCTAATCAGGTCTTAGTCAAAACATCTCGTAATCAGCATCCCTCAGCAAAAAGACTGTCCATTAATCACACAGCAGCGGTAAGGAGCTGCATGGGTGGCATTTTCTCTCCACAGACACACACACACACACTCGCTCACACTCACACACACACTTCTTACCAACGTAAAATGAAAAATCTGTTGTTTTTATTTCTTCCCACATGACACATTACAGAGCTATAAAAAGATTTTGTTACAATATGCCCATTTAGATACGCAGTGCAATTTGAGCAAAGGGAAGAAATCCCATTTGAAAACAATAAACATTGTATTAAAGCCATTAATAGACATTAAAATGGCAGGGAACAATTTGCAGTAAATTAAGATTATAATGTGCTTTATGGTCTTGCATGGCTCCCTTCCAGACAAGCCAGAGACTGTATAAAACCTCTAAACAATGGCTGCTTTTATCAGCACATTCACTGCCCTGACACACATGTATTTGCTGCCCTGCTTTCTAACGGTTTACCTGTTTACTATTAGAAGCCCAAGATGGCTTGGTTGTACTGTAGGCTGTGTAGTGGAGAAAGTCAGGATAAGCCAAGAGGAAAGAATCTGACAAGGGGCTGACTGAACATGACTCCTCTGTGGTTTGGGTGGGTTTTGTTTTTATTTTATTTAGAGACAAGTAAAAGCCCACAGAGACACTAGACTGGACTCCTTCAAGCTCAGACAGACCTGTGTGCTTGTAAAAAAAAACAAAAAAACTTGTGCTCTACACTGGTTCCTACATGTCTGTGTTCATACTGCCCATGCATACTCACACACACACAGAGTTTGCATGCAACACGACCACACTGTGAGAGACAGATCAACAGACAGAGGATGAGGGTGGTCCTCTGGAACCGTCAGTGTCTGTCTTTGGAAACTTAATCCTGCAGACAGACTATGAATGCTGTGATTAACTAGCTTGGGGCCATTTGAAGACAACAAAATTACATTAAGTTTAATGGTAAACTGATACAGTTGAAGTAAGATTATGGCCATGTTCACAGCAGACCACAGTGTATTATGTGTCTTAGTCAAAGGTGCGGGATCTAATTGCTTTTGTGCTACACATGACATTGCTATAGTATCTGTGCCTATACAGGTTGGTATATGCTTCCATGTTCCATGTCAGGCTGCCAACTGAGCTCTTATCACTGGAAAGTAAAAGTAGTTTTAAAAACAAACTGAAAAAAATATGATTTTGGAAAGGTGATTGTATAATGTCTGACTTGGTTTCCTTTTTGTGGTTTGTTTGTTTGTGTTTTTTCTTATTTCATAAGTATTGTTTTGTGTATTTGCAAAGCTTTAAAACTGTTCAACTATTACTTTCAATATCTTGATCATTTTTAATGTGTAATGTGGTTATAGCTTGTTGATTTTTCTATATATCTAATTGTATGTGTGGGACCCCAGGAAGAATAGCCATTACTCCTATAATGAAGTAATGGCGAATGGGGATCCTAATAAATAAACAATAAACAATAAATGTCTACATAGTCTCATGTCTCATTTCTAAATAAAAAAGGGACACATAGTACTGTATATTAATAAGGAATATTTCCCATAATTCTGCCAACAGATCTGCATACAGCAGGCTAATGCTATATTATCAACATAAAAGATGGCCCCAGCGTAGAGTTACTTTTCTTGTCACATTTCCTCTAAATTCTGATCCTTATACTCTATCTATGGTTAGCAATATCAGATGGGGATGTGCATAAACAGATAAATCAAGATGTAGGCGTATCTGAGTAAAAGAATGAATGAGAATAGGGGCCAAATTGTTTTTCCATTCCTGTTTTTCACTCTGCCACCAAAGATATGTGTCAGGTGCTGAGAGAGCCAGGTTGAGACTTGGTAAGCCACATTTCCCTGCAAATACCTGCATGGTCAACATTCATACCCCGGGTTAATGTGGTTTTTTTAACATACAAGTGATGCTCGTAGACAGATAGCATCTTTTTGCGGGCGACTGTCTGATGGTGTGAGATGCTGCTACGTGCCCAATGCAGGCCATACGGGGGGTGTGGTGTATTATGTCTACAGAAGCCTGTCACAGCTGCAAAGCCTTTTATTTTTCTAACATCTGAGAGGTGAAAAAGAGTGTGAGCAGGGGAGGGAGAATTCTAAACAAACAGAAACAGCCAGAGAGGAGGAAAAAGAGAGTGAAAAAGAGACAGTGGTGCTGAGAGAGGCTCAGGCCAACATGCTCGCTTTTCAAACCCCAAATCTCAGAGAGACTGCCAGACACAGAGAAAGAGCGCAGACAATTAGTGCCAACACTAACATGGGTAATGGCTCCAAAATTGAGTTCACACGAGCCCGCTGCTAAGCAAAAGCAGCCAAGAAAACAGTCAGCCTAAATCAGGCGGACCTGAATGGTAACAGAGGAGAGGAAGCAAATTCCTGCTCCAGGCAACAGGCCCTCCACGACCCAGCAGCCAGTCAGAGGGCAGCAACATACAGGAAGACTCCACACTGAGGAATGACTGTCTACAGCCTGAGCAGAGAAACAGTGGGGAGGAACTGCTGGACAATGAATCTGAAACTGAAAGGAAATGTGAGGGTGTGGCAGTGTGTATGACTAAAAGTGTGCGAGTGTGTCTGCACCATGAGAAAAGAGGGAATCTGTCCAGAGTTTAGATTTTCATTCATAGGAAATTCTTGTGAGGCTGCACATCTCAGAGGATGGTCTTTGTTGTCCTGAACAGCGTGTTGTCTCATAACCAAAACTGGCTCGTGTTATATACACACAGCAGGATTTTCATGTTCATTCATTTTTGTTGGACTAGATTTTTTTTTTCCATAGTCAAAAACATTTTAAGGAAGAAACCTGAAATGATTACCAAAGCAGTTTGTCTTGTGGGGAACAAACATCTTGCAGGCGGTGCCTATCTGAAGCTCTGCACCCAGCACAGCTTTGATGATGAGGTCCTCCACATGTCTCATCAGCACTGAAACACACAATAAGGAGATTTTAGTACATTCTTCTTCATAACACTGCGAGAGCTTTTCAAGATAAAATCAAGCAGGCTTTGAGAAGTGAACTGGAAACTTTAGTAAATTTTATTTCCACCGTCTTTGCATGGACATTACAAGCAGGAAAAAGGTGAAGGTTTGACTCACATGTGGTGTCCTTCCCCTCCTGCTTCAAATACCTCAGCACTGCACTCATACTCCACTTGTTCCCATAATCCTCAACTTCAGGGTCATCGCAGCTGAAAAGGAAGAAATGCATTTGAAATGGCCGAGTTATAGTCAATAGATGAGTCACTCAGGCTTCCCATAAAAACAGCTCCACATTCAGAGCATGTGGGTCACTGCTGAGGCTTACCTGACATAATCGCTGCTCTTTTTGTTCACGCTGTAGTTGGTGAGATGCATGAATGTGTTCTTAATGCTCTTGGAAGTCCGGTCATACTTCACTGTGGCAAACCTGCGCACGCACATGGTTTATTTGCACAAGAGAAAAAGAAAACTTAAGCCGTCATCCAACAGTTTCACTGCATATCTCTGCCTTAATGACCACATTCATGAGACTGCCACTTAACTGAATAATAGGGGCACTTTGGGCAGGGATTAGTTTCTGGCAGTGTTTGAGAGGAGTGGATGCCACATGTGAAATAATGAGAATTCCTTGGCACACACTGTGTACCTGAATACCAACACAACCCCGAAGGAATGTCAGGAGATAAAAGTGATATTCAGGATTTGTCCGTGATTTATTGCTGCCAGTCAGTAATCAGGCCGGGGTGGTGGCACTCTGATTCCAACACATACCTCCATCAGAGCAAAGTGAAACCAGTTGTTGTATAAATTATCTCCCCTCTCCTGACCTACCTGTGTCTAATGATAGCCTTTTGTTAGTTTAATAAATCCCTCATGCTCTAACAACGTCCAATAAATACAGAGTATTTACACAAAGTAATCATAAGGTATGATCTTTGAACAATGACACAATCAGCAGCGTTTAATGAGCACATCATCCTACAGCTGGAACAATAGAGTGCTTTGTTTCAAAGCCACCACCACTATAAACTCTAGACAGCGGCTGATGTGGAAAGTTGAGGCTGCCCTCTTCTGGTCACTAAAAGACTGTCAGTGAATGTGCAGAATGACAAATTAAGCCTGTGACAATTTGATATCAGAACTTGTTACATTTATATTAAAACTCTACCAAGATGCAGCTTGATCTTAGAGGCCCCCCCCATATAGAAATAAAGCTGTCTTAAATCAATCGGACTCCTCCTGGTCTCAGTCTGTTGCTGGGTTCTTGTATTGCCTGTGTTGCTTGGGCGGTCCATCTCCTATGGTTTTGTGGCACTTGTTTGTGACTCGTCTTCTATGGTCTATATGTATATGTCGTTTTTGTCAAGCACTTTGTAAACTTGTGTTTTTGAAGGTGCTATATAAATAAAGTTATTATCATAACCAGTTCTCCTATGAAATTTCATTCACAACAAGAAATGTTGGCATTCATTACACAACCCGAAAAAAATACAGGATGGTTCACACCTTTGAATTATTTTTATTTTGTGCCTTAACTGAACTCACATTATAAGTATGTCATCTTAGTTTATGGAGACCTCTACAATTTGTGTTATTGGAAGAAATGTTGCAGTATGCATTAACCGTGCAATAATTTGTTGCACAGATCACTGACTGCACATCAAAACTAAATCTGGGTATAAGGAAAACATGCGTACAGAGTTCACTACTGGTCAACATACAGTGAGCAGCAGCGCTAGCCTGTCCTCTGAATCTGACTTTATCTCTCATCTACACCACACCTGATGCCATCTGCTTAAGGAAGACTGAGTGAGATATGAACTTTAGTCAGTAATGCCATCATGCACGGCTTATTCCACAAACCATGGTACTGTGTTGAGTGTGAGAGAGAATGTCAACTTCAAGAGTTTAATGAACAAAATATAATACCACTCAGCAGAGCTCTAGAGAGGTCTTTTTTCACAATTTGTTTGTCAGTAAGATATATTAGGATGTTCAGGATGAATATAGATGAAATCATGTGAACAAGGCCTACTTAAGTAGATTTTGGTGTTGATCTATTTAAATGCTGATACAGGGGTTCAAATGCTGTAACTGACAGAGGTGAGCACTCCATCAGGTGCCATTTAATGTGTATTTGTTGTAAAATATCAAATGTATTGTGAAAGACCCTCAGTGATAACTAATTTATCAGATTGTGCCACACTTGTGCCAAAAAGCACACAATCAATACAAGATCATACACTCACCTTGCTAGGCCCTCCTCGTACACATAGACGATGAGTGGATCGTATGAAGTTACCAACACATACAACCTCATGTCAAACTTGAACTCTGAAAAGAAAACAAAAGGGAAAACTGGTCAATTCGAAAGTGCCAGAAATGTGTCTTAAATAATCAGGACAGAGTGTCTGTAGAAGCTCACCATCAATCAGCAGTGGGTTATTGATGTAACGAGACACCAAGATGTTTTCATCCATTGAGATCTGATTTGGCTGAACAAGAACACATCAAAGAGAATATAATGAGCACACAAAGAATAAGGTTCAAATATTTTATCATAATAATTTTAAAAGGTTTAAAGCTTTTATGCCACAATCTAATAACTACAAAAGAGTGTTAGTACACTGAATTCCAAATAAGTGATATAAAACTGCTGTTAACTATGAACATCAAAGAAAGATATGATTCAGAAAAGTTGGAGACTGCAATGACACTGGCCATTGAAGGTCAACCTTCAATAACAGCCTATAAAAACACAATCTGCTGGTGGGAGAGGGTCATTTATGAGGTTGAAATGTGTTGCAGGTGGCGAAGTTGAGAATAGATGAGAAGGGGGGGGGTAGGTGGGTTGTAACCTCAGTGCTGGCTTCAGTTCAGAGAAAACCCAAACCAAAAAAATGAACATATTTCTTTTTCTCCCCAAATATCACTCTGACATTCTTTCCACTGTTTCATAAAAATGCCTGAGAGGAAGAAGAATCGTGCATGTGTTTTCCAAGAGTGAGAACCTTGTTGAGCTCCTCCTAAAACCTTGGAAGTGTGTGATTTACTCCACAAAGTTTATTAATGCCTGAAAAAACTGGTTGATATGTTTTTTTTTTTTCAAAGACAGCTGTATCCAGCCAGCTGGCTGTTTCAGTTCACACAGTATTTCTAAGTCAGCATGATTACAGTCGACTCCCACCAGGTTTGCCATTAATGTGAAACTGTGCTTACATGTGAATCAGAGGGAAGTTAGAAAAGAACTTCCCACACAAACAGAGGAGCTGTAGTAATATTTGGTTAGTTTAGCTGCTTCCGGTCTTTCCAGTCTGTGTTAACCTAAGCTGAACGGCAGCTGGCTGTGGCATCATGGTTATCCTACAGACATGTGGGCGGCATCAGCAAAACACACACAAGCTTATTACGGAAAATGTGGAACTGTTTCTTTAACACACAGCTTTACTCATACAGAAAAAAACAGCCACAAAACTAAACACTAACTTTACTAAAAACACATAACTAAACCAACACTTGTGTGTCACTGTTATTGTTGTCAACAAGGGAAGACAAAGTGTTGATTTAGCCCCTCTCAATAACAAAATCACCAGTTTGTAAATGAGTCAGTTTACAACCCACATAAACATATGTTAACCTTAGAAACATTTCGCAAGAAAAACACAAACATTTGAGAAAACTTGTAAATAAAATCAAAAAAATGTAGATAAATAACTCTTATCACCAGATCAGCTAACTTGAGTGGTACCTCCCAACCACATCGTGAGGGCAACAAGATGAAGGGCACATTATGTAACAGCAAACCCCCAAATAAATACTATTAATTCATTACTGATTGTTCATTCTAAATGAAACAATTGTCGAGCAAAAATGCCGAACATTCTCTAAATCCGGCCTCTAAAATGTGATCTTGAATTTATTGTTACATAATCAGAGTTTGGGTTTCAGACAAAAACAAGCTCTTTAATAAAAAAAATCGTTCTGGGCTTTGGTTTCAGCCTCATTTTCATTTTTTCCTGACTCCAAAATTCTTCAAATCAAACAATCTAAGAAGCTAAAGAAAAAAAGCTGTATCCACACCACAGACATAACCTGTGATGAGGAAACACAGAAAAACACTCACAGCTTTATTTCAAAGGGGAGTCACAAGCCCTAAACTGTATTAGAGAATAAGAACAACAGCGAAGAAAGTCACTCACATTGCTGACCAGGTAGATGCCTCGTCCTCTTGAAGATGCTACTGGTTTAATAATCCATGGGCCCTTGTCCTTAGCAAAACAATCTGAGGCAGGAAAAGGTGGAACAAAGGGCTGAGATTTGAAAACCTATAGTAATACATGAAACCATACGATAAATAAAGCTTTATTTAGACCAACAGAGTGAGACGGGGGTCATCTTACTGCAGAATTCCTGGTACTCGGAGGGAAGCACAAAGGTCTGAGGGACAATATGGAAGTTTTTGAAGCCGTGAGTTTGCTGCATTCGCTGGATGTTTTTATAGAGACGGTCTTTTCTCGTCAATTCATAGGACCTGGGAATAAACAGAACATCCAGTTTCAAACGCTTTCAGCACTTTCAATCGCCAGCTTTGACACCGACAGAACAAAAATACATGAACACATAAGAGTTACAGAACGCCCTCTGCCTGACAGCATGATTCATTTCATGTTTGAGAGAGGCACCGGTCCAAACTAAATGCACTTTGCAGTGGAAGCCAACAAACACACTGCCTGAACTGAAGGGCTTAGAACGGCTCAGTGGTAATATTTATAACACTGAAAACAGAGGCAGCGCACTCATACATGTGAGTGCTCCATTATACCTGGGAAAGTGGTTGACCTTCTGGAAGTCTTGAAGGCTCCGTAGTACGTAAGGCTTGAGGTGAGATCCGGTCCACATGAGGTTAAAGTCGTTACTGTTTGGGTGAACCTGAGAGATGGAGAGAGAGAAATACTGACTCAGTTCAGCTGATGAGTGACTTTGATTCAGTGGATGCAGAGCAAACAAGTTTTTGGTAACGGATCATTTAAGAAAAAAGATATTACGTAAGTGTAAAACCAAGTTTAGCAATTGATGTTCTACACTAATTGAGTGCTCTGTTCGGTTTCCAGCCACCAACAGCAGTATTATATTCTGATGCCCATCGCATGTGACAGCTCGGTTAGATTAAATCTAAGAAGCAGATCGCACTCAACCACGAAACCTGGAGGGAGGCGGCCTGCCTTTCAAACGCTTTCTCAAAAGGAAAAGGCCGACTCAGAGATTTTCATCACCATCACGTTAAGTTATCTGTTTTGTTTTGTTTTATTCCAACAATTCGTTAGGAGGCAGAATTCACATGAATGTTCATTCAGCATCCAGGGAAGAGGCAGATGTTTGCAATAAAGGCTTATTAAAGTTTGGCTCTGCGGAGGCTGTGGTAGACACTCGTCTGCCTTTGATGATGGGTTAGCAGGAGTCAAGAAGCATTGAAATGAAATAAAAAGGGAATTAATTGTAACTGCTTGGAAAGAGCAATAATGGGGATTGTGTGCCCTCGTGAAACAGGATTAATGCTCCTGAGGTCATTTTTTGTTTTTTTCCATGAGTGCATTCCCAGGCTTTGACATCGGCATTATCAGTCAAAGGAGGAAAAACAGTCCTACTATCCCTTATCCTATGTGCATAAATAACACGTGCACTAAAAATACAACGCATTCCCTGCTAGATTTAGGCTAATCTTTAGAATTTGCATGATTTAGTGAGGAACATTACCTCATGGAACCCATGGCTGGAGAGTAGTCCTCGCACAAGACGGCTCTCAGTGCGCACGATCTTGAAGGCCATATTGTATCGCTCTGTGAAAATGAAACAGATTTCAGTTCAATCTTAGAGTTCAGGTAGTTCAAAACTTCTCAGATCCATAGACATCGTGTTGCGTACCTCCAGCAGAGCAGATATTCTCATCTTTTGAAACGACAGCTTCAGGGACAAACAGGAGAACTGGGATGGTCTTGCTAAGGCCGCTCCATGTGATGCAGGGATGGTCACTAGTGGGCAAAGATTTAGAAGAGAAACAGAACAATCACTTAGCAAGAGGAAAGTGTTTTGAGATGTTTCTCAGATTATCTGCAGAAACAAAGAGGCACAGATTCTCAGTAAACAGTCACAGAGATGGTCTCCAGGTTTGATTTCGCCATCCATAATTTTTCTGCATTTGTTCCCTGCCTGTACGGGTAGCTGACCTAATGCTGGGGGAATGCATCCTGACATCGTGTTTAGTTCAGTCAAGCAGATAAAGACAGAACCACACACAGTTTCAGGAGGTGCTGGGCAATAACAAATCCACGTACTATACTAACAAACACCCTTGTAAAACTGCAGGCTATCTGATAGTACCAGACACAGCCAGCTTAGAGCTACAAATAAGATAAGGCAGCACCATGATGGAATAGAGCTCAATCATGCACGGCCTGTCTTGATAAGGAGGAGGAAGGCATGTAAACAATTACTGCCCCTCACTCAAGTATCCAGGTATGTCGGACAATGCAGCAGATATCTTTTCCACTGTGGTAACTTGATTGCACACCATTAAACAAGGTATTTTAATCAATCCCATTTAAGAGTGCTGTTTATTTTGACATAAACCACCATCAAGACTACTGAAATGCTATAAACACAAAATGGGAAGATGTTGGACAAAAGATTAAATTGCTGCAGCCTGCAATCACTATGATCTTTTAGGAAACATATGATCCTTCCAGTTGCAAACATTAGGTAAAATATAGATAAATCCACTCCTTTTCAATTCTTGCTCCACTGATACTCACTGAGCACCAATATCACATTTAAAAATACTCTTCATGCTGGTCTGTTTATCAGTGTTTGATAAGTCTATATGAAATTTGTAAATGATGTGACTCATTCTATTTTTGTGGTCATCAAATCCAAAAAAATATCTGAGTTCAAGTATTGTGCCATGTAAGTTTCCTACTGTGTGTACTAATGTCTGCGATATGTCTCCAGTATTTGTCTGTAATACTATACCTGGTTATCCTTTGCATTATTTAGTGTTGTCTGTTGTCACAGTGGAAGCAATTTGAGCAATTCTACCACTTTTACATCACATTAGTGCAAAACATGATCAGCCGCTGCTGATAAGCAAAAGCGAAGATTCGAGCAGAGCGGCTCAAACTGTCTGAAATCAAGTGCTCATTCAAAGGAAAGTCAAGTGAACACTCCCAGCAAAACGACATCCTATGAGAAAAATCAGTGTGACTATTATAATGCAAGACATATGTGTGTTTTTGGAGGATTTTTGTGTGTGTGATCATCACATGTGTTAATAATAATTACAGCCCTGTCAGTAAGCAGGGCTGGTCACCTAGAGGTTAAACCCTAATACTAAGCAATCCAAACTAATTTAGGAGATGGAAATTAGCCTAAAAGCAGGCGCAGTGGAACTTAGTAAGGTATGACTAACTAAAGCTTAAGAGGGAATTAGCTGGCACTGGCAAGATAACAAATAACAACTGTTCACAACTATGATCTCAAGCTAGATGCTCTTCTCTCTCTGTCAGTTTAAATCACATCAATTATACAGAATGAAAGCTACCTCAAGTTTTCATTCTGTCTAACTGTATCTTAGCATAAATTATTAACACAGACTCAAGACATCATCTGTAATCCTGCACAGATTACATTAAATATTCAGTTGTGATGATGATGACCATTGGACCGAAGGGAGAAAAGATTACAAATGCCTTTGGTCCATCATGTTGTCACATTAAAAAGGTATTTAGAGAGAAATCTCGTCAGGTACACCAGGAGGATCAGTGGGCTAAGAACCTAACTGACACTAAAGAGGCTTGCTTAATTCAGACAGACAAGTCCACAAGCTGCTGGGACTGCAACTACTCAACTCATCTGCATAGTAATTCAATGTCCAGTTATGAGGACAGTGCACAGCCTGTCCAGTAAGACATGTGTTATGAGAGAGAAAATACTCAATCAATGGTGCCTGCAATAAAAAATTAAATTATATTCCTAAAGTACTTTTTAATCTGCTTTTAATACAAGAGCCTGATAACCTTTCGTATGGTATCATGAGCATCCTCTGGCCCCAGATCACTGCCGTGTATTTAAACACATATAATGGTATAGAAGATGGAAAAATCATAAAAATTCATTAAAGTGTAGTAAAAAAAAAAAAAAAAGTTGAAGTGAAATGATTTTATTGACATAGAGAGGTAAACTGACCTCAGACTTGGGCCATTTCCTATTAAACTTCAAAGTAAGAGGCATCTGATCTTTTCATAATGAGAAAGTATTTTTATACAATTGATCTTTCACAGCCTTTGTATGTGAAACTGATCGCAGCAGATCACAATCACTGTCATGTGATTCCACCGTACACACAGCAAACTGAACAACGTGCACTCACTCTTGCTCGTCCTCTGAGGAGGACTCGGAGTCAGACTCCTTATCCCGGGTCACAGCTGGCATCTTCGCAGTAAAGGGGGAGACGAGCTGCCCGGTGATATCTTCCTGGGATCAGGTGTCTCGTTTTTACCACGGCATCTAATACCCCCAACTGCAAAGACATGGGCTCAGCTCATATAACCGCCAGTCCGTTCATGCAGGATATCATTCTCACTGACAACAACCTTATTATGGCTTGTTCATAAAGACTAACGCCGCTACGGTCCTAAAACACTGGTTAACAGTTAGCTGAGGATGGCTGTTGTATACATGTGCCTGACAGTCAGTTTATCTTCGTTAAGACGTCAAGTTTAAACCAAGGCTGAGAGCCCAACAAGCGTTATTAGCGACATAACACAAATGTATCTGACATGCTACTTCAGGAAGTGCGGGAAGCTAACGACGTAAAGCCTCTCCGGTTTAAGACCGATGAAGTGAATGTCTTTATCATGCCGTATTAAAACACGTCAAAATCAACTTGCCTTTTATTTCAATGGAGCCTGCTAGCAAGCTAGCTGGTATCACCAGGGCCACTTGATCATCGCGGTTAATCTTCCTGGTAACTACAACAACTGAGTAGCAACAGAGCACGGAGCACGCGCACTGGCGGGCAACGTTCAACTGTCAACCCGAGCCAAGTTTTGCGCTGCACCCGCATCCACGCAGCGGCGGGACGTTTTTGGACGTTACGGCCAAAAAAAACTCCCATCCTTTTTACAGTCTATGCTCCCATCCCCATGCAGTCTCTGGTAGAGCCCTTTTTATATGCAGTCTATGGCTTTACACTACACGCGATGTCAAATGGCATGTACAGACGGGAATGAATAACGACAGTGTACAATATAAGGATGGTCTTAAATTGACAAATCCATCTACATACCTTCGCCTTCGCCTTATGCCTCACACCATAACGCTAAGTGCGTAAAAACAGATGAGAGATTAATTGAATTATGAAATTCAGTTGTAACTAGCAAGCACACTCCAAGGCTCCGTACCACCTAAACTCGGTATTACTCTCGCTATAATGAAATTAGTTTGAAACTAAAACATTTAAAATGCTAGGAATGGTGACCCTGTGTTTCTGAATAATACCCGTGTGTAACGTGTAACACTTCGTGTTTTCTGACAAATTAATTATCCAACTGAAAATACGGTTCTTCGCTCCCCCTGCCGAACCATATTTTGCGAAAACATACGTCCCTACGGATATTCCCCTTGCTCCGTGTTTGTACTCTTTGTTTGAACGCAGCCTAGCCTACGGTGTCCAGGTGATAGGACTGCTTGATTTCTATTGGTTAGTGAGGAAAGTAGGTGGAATTCTATCGCTTGAATACGGCCAATCACATCAATGGTATGACAGGATGGAACCATATTTCGATCCCCCTGATTGGTTAACCTCACAGTCCAGGATTGAATGACTTTGTGACCATAACACCATACTAATATTGGGTTGGATTCATTCCCACTTCACTGTGTTACGTGTAGTATACCTGTTTTGTTTTTTTTTAGGCAGGAGCATGGTCACACTGTAGTTTGGTAGACACCGTCCAGGTAAATACACGCACCGCTCATGATACTTTTTGTCATAACAGGTTCACTAATGATATGGTAGCAACGTTAGCCTTGCTTTGTACCACTTGCTGTGTGCACTGAACAGGCTGACTCGTCCTCCTTGTCAGGTGCGTCTCAGTCAGACAGACAGACAGACAGAAGACAGACAGACAGTCAGGATGAGTCGCTTTCTGAACGTCCTGCGGAGCTGGTTGGTGATGGTGTCCGTCATCGCGATGGGAAACACGGTGCAGAGTTTCAGAGATCACAGCTTCCTGTCAGAGAAGCTCTACACAGGCACGCCGGAGTTTGGTGAGCAAAACTTAATGGACACTGCAGCTTGACAACACCGGGCATCATGTCATCACATCTCTACATAAGAGAAAACATGTCATGACAACATTTTGACTGGATGGCGGGGTAAATATAGAGTGGTGTGACATCACCATCATTAGGTCAAAAGCAATTGCATAATGTCATAGTTATGTAAACAATCAGTAACAGTCTTCAGTATTAGAGCCCCACTAATACCTTAACTAAAAAATATAATTCAATCTTCAATCTTCTCATTTTAGAATTAAAGAAAAAGGTAAAGAAACATAGTCATGACGGACAATGTAAAGGTCTCACTGTTTCTCTATGACCCCAAACATCATCTTTCACATTTCAGCACTGCAGTTTTTACCAGCTGTAATACTCTAAGGTATTTTGGTGACTAATAGAACTGACTAATAGAACAACTTCGTTTGTGAATAATATAAGTTTAAATGAGGTAGATTATTCTACTGATTGTCTTTTTAAGTGACAACAGAGTGTATTGTTTTCATTTGTTTTTAATTTTGACTGCCCTGATCTGATGTTTCTTTTTCCACCTCAGTGAACGGTCTTCAAGCTCGAACATTTGGTATTTGGACATTGCTGTCATCGATCATTCGCTGCGCCTGTGCCATTGATATCCAGAACAGAACGTAAGACAGCTTTTCATTTCCTTAACCCTGTCTGTATACTGTCTATGTACAGTATGGTGTTCTCACAGTGTGTGCCGTGCCGTCCCCTGTAGGCTGTATCACATCACCTTATGGACCTTTGTGCTGGCGTTGGGCCACTTTCTGTCGGAAGCATTCATCTACAAAACTGCACCTCTGACTATTGGGGTCATGGCACCTCTCATTGTGGCAAGTGAGTATGACAGTTTATGCTTTTCTAATCTTTATGCAACATTTATTAAACATCCTAAAGTTCTATTCCATTATAATATTATGTTAAATAAAATAATCCTCATAGCATCAATGTGTTTTTCAGGTTTCTCCATCATAGGAATGTTGATTGGATTCCAGTGTTTTCCAGAGACACAAGAGGAAGTCGGAGCACGACAGAAGAAACGCAACTGAATCCCGACAGTTTTGGATTTTGTGTTTTCATTGTCCACTGAGCCCACCACCAACACCACCAGAAAGTTGTGAAGTGGAGCGGTCATAGTGTGTCACTTCCTGCCTTGAAGAATAGTGAGAACCTGGATGTGCTTATACCTCCTGTTGTGACACTATATCAAGACTATATACATCTCTACCTTGATGTTTCTATGTTTTTAACTGGAGATTTTACCCGTTAAGAGTGCAATAAAGTGATTGACAGAGTCATTTTCATATTACACTAGTCTATTGCCATAAAGACGGTTGTTTTGTTCTCAGACTTTTCCAGTGTGGGCTATGACTCTGGTGTCGCTGAGTAAAATGAGGGCAGAAACAATCCAGAGTAATTTTCGATTGTTTTATTTCAGTAGAATATCACTTCCTTATCATTTTTTTAATGAAAGAACTCAGATGACTATACAGTACAAAACTATGCTCTTCATTACAAAGTATCACCAACCCCTTTATCAGCAATGACTCTAATGTTTACTGTGCTGTGAGACTGTTTGTACAACCTTTGAATTTGTGCACAATGACTGTCCTATGAAACCTTTTTAAAAATGAAATTATTTTATTCTATTTCAGTAATAAGAAACTGGGTATGCAGAGGTCTTGTTTCCAAGTGTGTAACTGTCTTTTTGCATCATTTCTAATAAATATTTAATATCCTATGAAGCTGGGGCCACATGAACTGAACTTTGATTGTCATGTTCAGAAATAAACTGTGCTGATTTTGGTTTTTCAGGATGTATCCATATGCACAGAATATCACATACTTTGGTATATAAGAATCTTCAAGGTTGGAAGAAAAATAAATTCTTAAGACCAAAAATACATTAAATAACACTATCTTTGTGCTTATCCAGTTAGAGTCATCCAGTCATGTTTGTTTTGTATTGATTTGTTTTTGCTTCACTCACTTTTTTTGTATTTAAGTGTTAGAGAAAATACAAGTGATGCACTGTGTGGTTCAAGATTTTAAAAAAAATCCCATAAAAATAATAATTTACAGCATACAAAGTGGGGGAAAACTCCACTCCTTTTCACAGCACTGTAAAATGTGGGGGAAAATGCCACTGAGGTAATCACTAGCATCTCTCACAATCACATAACAATCATAATACACACAACTAGCCACAACACATCTGGTACAACAGAGTTATGATAAACAGTACAAACACATGGTTACGTAGCATGAAATATTTTTCTCAGTAACACAAGCTGAGAGTATCAAACAAAATCACTTTCTTGTGCAAAGGGACAAGGGCAACAGATGATTTTGCCTTTTCTGTCTTGTAGTGCTGTGCTGACATTCTTAAAGTTCCAAATGCTCATCACCAAATGTCTCCGTGTAGAGACTGCGTACAGTAAAAAAGGACAATACCTGACCTTCCAGAGTGTACTCAGATGCACAGCATCGATCGTATAAGCCAGGCGTGGGCAACTATTCCACAAAGGGCCGGTGTGGCTGCAGGTTTTTGTTCCAACCAAGCAGCAGCACACCAGACTTCACTCATTTAATCAAGTGATCTCAGTCTTCAGACAGTTGATTGGTCAAACAGTCTGCTCTTGGTTGCTCGGCCCTTTGTGGAATAGTTGCCCACGCCTGGTATAAGCAGTAATCAAGAGGGACAGACATCCATGTGCTCCTGAGCGGCAGGAGGAAGATGTGGAGAGCCTGACTGCCATCACAGAGGATCACCTCCTAGTCTTTAGTCTGCATTCAAGATCTATCTAAAAACCAGCTTTGAATACCTTTAGCAATGTAAAGACAGTTACACACAGTATTGGTTCAGTATTAGGTACATTTACTTTAAATTTTGCTCATTAGATTCAGAGAACACAACTTAACACTAATCAGCAGGAGACAATATAAGGTTAGGAAAGTAAAAAGTTAAATAAAGTTGAGAGTGTAATAATGCCAAAGTCACTAAAGTAGCAACTGGACTGCACTAACCAGATATGTAAAATGCCTATGGCAAGGCCAGAGGCCGGAGTGTAGTGTCCATACAGTACATCATGTTCAGAGCAGGTCTGCTGGTTCATTCACTAAAGCCCCACACAGGGCTGTGCAGCACCATTCACTTCTCCTCACAGAAGATTTTTTTTTCCACTCTGCGCACACAATGCGCACACAGTTATGCATGTTGTGTTTCTGTTTTTATCTGTACATGATGTTGCTGACAGAAGAGACGTCTGTCCTCCTCACAAGTTCCCCTCTTTCAAATTTTCAGTCGAAGAGATGCCTCCTTCCAGGTCAGCGGCGGTTTTCTGGAAAAGACGAGGACAAAAACAACAGCAGGTTTTAATCAAAACACACCGATGATCAACTCCACATGACATGCAGACAACAGATCATTCACTCGGACAAGAAATACGGTGGCCCTGAGAGCTCAACACACAGCAAAGACACAAAACGTGCTACAAATTCAGGAAACAACTTCATTAATTTAACAATGTGTGAGCTGCAAAAACTCACAACACGTCAAAGTGTTTCCGGGGACATAAACAAGTGACGGACTGTGGAGCACACTTTTGCAGAGTGCTGTTTGTGTTGTTTGTAAATAAGGTGTTTGGTTTATTCTCTTCTCAATATCACAAGATTCAGATATTATTGCAGATATATAGTGTTAGCTTACCCTTTGTCTGTAGGCTGGTCCGTCACTTTTTTGTGTCCCCTGAAATGAATTTGTAGTGTGTGTTTGTGTCTTGGCATGTTTTTTCTTATGTTGCACTGTGTTGATCTCAAGGCCAGCACATAAAAATGATCCTGTACATTACTTTTAGTATGAAACAGTTCAAAACTTCTCTTTTACCCTGCATCAAATAAAGATAATAAATATATATTTAAAACCTTATTTAAATATAACAAAAACCTCTTAGCAAGTTCTGTCAAAAGCCTAATGATGACCTTAAAATTTCCTTTCAAAGCTGCTTTGGTTAAAGCAAAATTAAAAAAAAAAAATGTTTGTACAAAACAAGAACACACCTGGAAGCCTTGACTTTCTTAAGTATTTATTTGTTTTTCAGGATGCAGGTTGTTTTATTCACAGTGACCTGTTTAATTGAAGAGCTGGAGCAGGATGTGCTGCAGCTCAGTCATAATGACCTCAAGTGTTTTTCACACCACTCTTGGCTTTGGAAGGAAAAATAAATCTTGTCGCTGTATAAACTCAAATACAATGAGGTTTGTGACAATATGAGTAGAGTATTGTTTATTGTCAAATGTCGCACCATTGTCTGTGTGTGTGTGTGTGTGTGTTTCTGGCAGTATTACTGAGGTTGAAGCTTGAGAAGAGTGTGTGCCCATACCTTGGCAGGTGTGTGTTTTGGTGTTAGTGTAGTTTGTGTCATGACTGGCAACGCCAGGGGCTGCTGCACGATGTGGCCCCGTAGTCCTGCGCCGATGAGATCGACCCTGTAGGCTGGAACAATAGCTTGCGTGTCACACCTCTGAGGGGCCCATGTGGGGCCACCTCACCCCCTCACCGTCTCCTCCACACCACAACATCACGTATCTGCCTCCACCAAACCATGCACATCCAACTAATACTATGCTAATGCTAATAGTGCTACCAGCCTGCTGCATCAGTAAGTCTTAGGTAAAATATCCTATATATGATGCAACTTTGATAAACGTTTACCTAAATTATTTCTTGGTAATATTTATTCAGATACATATTAGATGGACTCCCTTTCACCTGTTTCGTTACCTGACTGCTGCTCATCCTGTTTCTAACAGTTCAGTACAACTGGCTCATTAAAGACATCAGTGTTGGTCTGTTGTAGGCGTCTTATTTACATTCTGTTAGTGTGCAAAATTGTTGGAGCTTTCCATTTTAGCTGCCTTTGTATCGTTACAGCAGAAAAGGGATGAGGAAAAGCAGCAATAAAAAAAACACGCCCCAAGGTTTTCTCAAAGAAGCAGGCAGCGAGTGAACAAAGGCCACGCAGTGTGAAGTAGTTTTCCATCAATCTGTTGTTCATTGTTAAAAATTGAGGTGATTTTGAGCAGCTGGTGGCAACCGACTGTTGTCGTCAGTTTCTGTGAGTTTTAATACGGGATATCTGACATGAACTTGAATTAATCTTTTGGATAATCTCCACATAATTAAAGGATTAAACCTGCTTTGCGTTTCTTAATAGTGCATTGTGGTGTTTGCTTTTATCACAGTGTTGCACTGATTTATAAGACTGATTAGTACAGATTATAGATGTGTTTGACAGCTGTCAACTGCACCCATATGAAAGTGTTAACATGCACAACTGTGCCACCATTAACCAGTAATGAGGTAGTAACACCAGGCAGTCTGAAAACATGCTGTTTGTTAGAGTGAGTTGGAGAGCTGTCAGACAAAAGCAGAGTTGTGCTGTCTGCAATCAGCGTTTGAGAGAAGAGGACGGTTTTTAGTGAGTTTAGAGGGAAAAAAAAGTTTCCACCAGTGAGAAAGTGCGTTCGCTCCGCAGAGTGAGGGCTGCAGAGAAGCAGCCAGCAGCGTGCATTCAGCCCAGAGAGCCAGGATGGTATCTAACAGGTATCGCCACAGGGACGTGAACAGATCCCATCGCTGACTTTCATGTAGCACACACAGATGTACTTACACTCACTGTCTGCACCGCGGCCTGCTGGTTGGCCTTCTGGCGTCGGAGGTCAGACTTGATGAATCCTGTGATGAGCACAGAGGAGAAGGAAGCCTTAAGGAATTTATGGCCTTTGACTTTAAGTGCAGAGCTTAATACAGTATATTATGTTGGCAAGAAACATATCAAACTGTGGAAATCTGTAGCATCTATAGTGATTCTTCTGTTATTCAAAATTTTTTAAATCATTACACTTTAGAGTTTTCACAGCAGGTGCCTGACTGCACTAACCATGCATTATCACAATGTAAATCTTCTCTGAAGTTGTGGTTGTGCAAAAAAAAATTATAAGCATGACATTTAATGTTTGATTAATATATATCATGCAGTAATGCTTTAAAGGTATGTGATTTTAAGACAAAAATAGACACACATTATCATTTAAAACAATGTAATCTTTCAACAAACCACTAGGGGGAGACTTTATTCTATGGGAGATGTAACTTGCTGTGTAAACAAAGCCAGCCATGGTTTTAACAGTTGTTTTTAAGTTCCCTTTAATATCACATGCACTTATGTGCTGAACAGCTGACATGAGTTCAACGTTCACTGTGGAAAATGGTTCTGTGTAGTAAACACTGTCACAGGAGAGGTTTGCTGCTCAAAAAGAGGGGAAGTTAATATTTTACCTGTCATTACTGTCCCTATTAGCAGAAAGAGGCACAGGAAGATGTTTCCTGCTAATGTGCCCCATTGATCAATAATCTTTCCTTGGGATATGGTGAAAATGATTCCGAAGATCTGAAATGAGGTGGAAAATAATAATTAGAAACCCAAATAAACATATTTTATATTCATTTGCATATATTAGGCCTGTGTCTCTACAGTTAATGACCTGAGCTGAACAGTTAAGCAGTCCAGATGAGGTTCCCTCTGATTCTGGATAGGTGAGCTCGACCGCAAACTCGAAACCCAGAGGCAGATATCCTGTCATGAAGAAGCTGCAGAGACACTGGAGGTCAAGTTCAAGTCTAAAACACTAGTGGGCAATCTCCAAGAGTTTGGTCCCAACAAACAACAGCAAACAGCTCCACACATGTCTAAGTAGGGCAAGTGTATGTTGCTGTACAACACATGCTGTCTGGGTTTCAGAAAATGAAAGGTGGACAAAGGAATTGCTATGGAAACCAGTTATGGGCATAATCAGCTTACCATAAATAGCAATAATTGTAAGGACATGGCACGTGGACTGGGGAGTCAGAGGAGCATTAATTTTGTTCTGAAAAAGCAGCAGTCTTGCCAGATGACGAGGACTTGAACTACATACAGCTTCATCAGAAGGTTTTAGACTTTATTAGGCCTTTAAAGCCATGAAGAGCCGTGGGCATCAAACGTGACAGACACAGCTCATTATAACCTCAGGGTTAAAAAGAGGTGTAAACACTGCGTGTCGTCAGATATCTCTAAGCAACCTTTCTCTCACGCTTCCATTCGTAGGAACACTCTGTATCTAATCTATCCACAAAATGAAACACTTAAGGAGACCATTAAGCATAAAAGCTCTTTTTTGCAACTAATAGATGAGTAAAATGTGTAAAATTTAGAAAACAACCAAATTATGACAGTTAATTTTTACCATCAGTTTAGAGTCAGGAGGGGGATTTCAATCATTTCATGTGGTGTCTAAGACCGTAGTGACCTCTGCTCTTTAATGGTTACCTACCCTAAAACTCCAGCGGTGATGAACACCACCCACAGATGACCCAAATTGAGGGTGAATGCGTAAACCAGCATGCCAATCAGAGAGAGGAGATATACAAGCAGGGTGGTCTGTCTGAAAAATAGAGAAGAAATAAAGATCGGTCATTTTCTTTACTTAGTACAGTGACAGCACCAGTAACTATCATATACATTTACACAGAGAACCCATAGTGTTGCAGGTGATTACTCTAAAGAACTATTAGGATTTCAAATCATCTTAGACATCCAGTTTAATCTGATTTGACACTGACATTAATGTTTAGGAATCTGGATCTTGTGACAAGGCTTATGTTTATAATTTCCTGCCAAAGCTGATCAGACGAAGGAAATCCTCTGGCGTAATCTAACAAAAGGTTTTCTGTATATATAGAACAAGTATGGCGGTAAAAGCAACTTTTTGACACAACTTTAGTGCTATTTTTTGTGTAAATTACAAAAAAACTGCCTTATTTTGAGACAGATGTGTTGTGTTTTCAGATGGACGTCTCACGGGAAAACTTGTGCAGCTAATGTGCTGCTGGTTGCAGGTAGCGTTTGACTATCAGCAATACCCCAGAGTGACTGAAGACCCCAGGCCATCTGCACAAACAGGCTTACTCTGGTGAAGCTGTCTCTTGTACAACCACGCGTAAAATATTACCGCAAAACGTTTTTGTTAATATAAGGTAGTCCTTTGACTCTTTCCCACATGGGACAATAGGAGCGTGAGGGTCAACAACATGAATCTGGGCCTGACTGCTTTGACAGCTAAGCATCCAAATGGTATGTAGGGAATCTGAGGACCAAGAATTTTTTCTAATCATAATAATTTGCATGCCAGATGACTGAGGCTGGTGTACCAAATATTTTTACACTGAAAATAACAAGTAAAAATGTTGATTTACTCAATCAAAACAAAGGCATGGTTGAACTGTGACATTAGCAACAAGATATCAATGTCAATTCTCACTTTTAAGAATGCATTATGACTGTTTCGCATGTTAAACGCAGTGGCACCAGGACCAGCAGAGTAAAGCCTGTCAGTTCACATAAGCAGAGAGGGACATCAGATGTAACACTCACTTCCGCTGGATTCTCATTTGTGCCCACTTTGAACACACAATAGCTTTAATTCACTCGGACGTCTTCTTGTGACTGACTGTGGATTTGCAAGACATTCACGCGAGGAGCCCGTGTTTTAAAGCTACAGCTGCAGTGAGACTACAGCGAACAAGAGTGACTGTTGAAGACTGGATCATGTGGGAGCACCTTGTCTCTCAGGTTGCAGTTTTCTGCCTGTAGCATGTGGATCTACAACTTCTTCATTTTGTTTGCTAATTAGAAAATGTTAGCACAGCCAACTGAGATGGTGAACGTTACACTTATTTTACACTACATATGCATATCATTGCTCTATATCACTGATTTCCTTGAGGACAGCTCTGATAAAAGGGAACGAGAAGCTATAATTTCAGCTCACTTTAATGTCCACGAGGTGCATGAAGGTCAGCGGTCTTAATTTATCACGTTTGACCACAGTAGCGCCATTAGAGGGAACGCTGTTTTGTGATGTCAGCGTAAGGAAGAAAAACCAAAACAACAAATCTTGGTTCCTTGTCAGGATCTGGGAGGATTACCTAAACTGCACAAAGTGTACTGATGAATAACAATGTTTATCTTACTTGTAGGTTTTCGTCTTGTCCAGCCAAATGCCACATATGAGGGACCCCACCATGCCCGCAATGACAATGGTCAGACCAATTCTTCCAGCGTTCACCTCTTCGCCCTGAGATTGAAAACATTGACATTTCTGAACTTCAGACATTTGTGACATGTCGCACATGTTGTAATCTTGACCTGGAAGCACTTTACGATAACAATTACACTCCCACACTTATGTTATCTGTGTCAGGGTCATCTGCTTGGCAGCTTTCTGGCTACTGGTGTTAGAGGGAGTCAGACAAATGTACATGCTTGGCCCACTCAGTCTGGGGATATGGTGTGAGCGACTGAGCAAACAAAGAAACATAGATAGTGAAGTAACAAAGTATGCTAATCTGATTAGAAATGAAGGACAGGAAAGAAAGGAAGGTGTATACAAACACTTACAGGATAGTGTTCAATAATCATCCTGTTCAGCAGTGTGGAGACAGCATAGAAGCAGCCGACGTTCAGGCCTGCAGAGAACATATATAAAAAGTCAGTCTCTATTCTGAGAACACCTGTAGGGAAACAAGAGGCTCCAGATGGGACCTCATCGCCAACATAAAAATATTCCTGGTAACCTCACACAACAAGTTCAAAGTATCCCCTAGCCTTTGTCATCACTTGATTAAAAGCATTGTGTCTATTATTTGCCAATCCTCACACGTGTTTGGGATTCTTCAAATCCTCAGTCATTAAATAGTGACCTTTGAGCACAGAATGTGACATCACTGCTACACATAGGCAGCACATTAGTCCATGTGTCCACATGTGATGGTGACACATCCTTATATCTGCTCCCCAGTTGCTTAAGACGAAGTAACTGTGACTCTTGACTGTGATTAAGACTCTCTACATCAGCTGCTCATATCTATTATGACATGACGTGACATTTTTACACCTCTTTTACCTTTCACCTCGATAAAGCAACAACATCTGAGGCACTGAACAGTGGGGTGACCTGCGCATCATGATGACATAATAAAGACACATCATTAGGACACTACACTCTAAGCAAAGTGATCTGACTTGGACTTCCCCCTCCTTTTCTTACAGCTAAATAAAGCCATGTGGGGAATTTGCATCAAAATGAGAGATGTATCCCTCTGGATCAACATTTGAACCCTCTATGGAGTCATTAAATGATTAATGTGGCAGATCATCCATCATTATGTTGTTGTAACTTCAATATCTCTGATAACAGAAATAAACAGATAAAAAAGATCAGTTGTTAATTGAAAAGTCAGGGGGGAATTAAGACACAGAAGGATCTCTGTATGACAAAGTGTCATTAATCAAAGGGTTCCTGGACCACCATTGTGTCTGTGGATGTAGCAGGAGGACACCCACCATAGCTGATCACCAGAAGCATAAAGGGCTTGTTGCGCAGCAGCCTCAAGATGGAGGCCGTGTACGAGTACTCATCCGGGTGTATGCTCCTGGCCTGAGCCTGGGCCTGTGTGGGTGGGATGTCTGGTCTCTCCTGAAACACTGGAACACAGGCACACACAGCACTTCAGATTTAACTCAGTTCAGTTTATGACATGATTGTTGATGAGTGTGTGTGTGTGTGTGTGTGTCTGACCGAACGTGCTTGTACATAACAACAAGCTGGGATTGGACATTCCTCTGAAGATAAGATAATTCAGCCTTCAAACATTTCCACTGTCATAAGTGATGACCTTACCAGGCTCAGCTGCACACACCAGCTAATTATCATCTATCAGCGAGACACACCTGTTGTCAATAAGCCAACTTTTTTTTTTATTTAACTGGCTTTTGTCAGCTTTAGTCATTCAGCTTGTGTGTTTTTTCTATTTCTGTGTATTGACACCAGACCTGCCGTCATGGGGTCATTTGGTACAGATGACCACAGCCCAGGACCAAAGGGTGAAGCTCAACAGAAAAGGTCTACAGTTGGGGTTTCCCCACAGACCCCATAGATGGCTAGTCTAGCTGCTAGTCAATATCGACCCTTTAATGTTTATCCTTTCACTCCAGACGACCTTTGAAATACACTTGTCCTGAGGAGGCACAAATACAATCTGTACCAGACGTGTTGGGAAAGCAGCAGAGTCCAGTTTGCCTCAGACTGTCTTGATTCTGTCTCAGATAAAGTGTAACAGTGAGATTATTGATCATCTTAAGTAATGAAGTCCAAAGGGGAGCACGCACATCCAAAGGTAATTTGACAGGTGCTGAAAAACATAATTGGAGAAAAGGAGGGATGCCCGCACACTGAAGACACAACACAGAAGTCTTCATCTTGTCTGAAATCTGAATCACGCAGAGCAACCAGCTGCTTAATACTCAAGTGGGCAGGGCCAATAACAGGCTCACAGCTGAAGTGAATGAACCACTAATTGAAACTCAAAAGATCTACAAACCCAGGCCACACCAGTGGGTGTAGTGCTACGGGGTTGTAGATCTAGTGAACAAATGACCCCTTTAAGGAGCCAGTGAATTAAGGGGAAAAAGATCTATTCAAATGTATCAAGGGTATAGTGGTTTTAGCATGACATCTAAACAGTAGACAACATATTGAATACATATTCTTGAACAATGTCATAAAGATGTCAATGAGTAGCAAAAAATGACTAGTCAATATTAAAACAACCATATAAAGGAGACTATATACAGCATTACAAAAATGTATATATAAAATATTACATTATATATTATATTTTTACTCTAAATACTTTGGCACCTAATGGGCTTAATGACGAAAGTGACATGAAGCCATTCCTCTGATCCCTTTACTGTGTATATACTGTCTGTATTGTGTAATTCTTCTCCTATCTTTTGTCCTTTTTTTAATATATTTTTTATAAGTCAGACTATGGTACAATGACTTCTGGGTAAAGTATTATTTCTGTCTTTTGGAACAGTTACACGAGTGTATGAGACGAGAAATGTGATTTGGAAAGAAAATGGCTCTAAAAGGTGGTTCCCTTCTCTTTGCTCTCTCTCCATAACAATGTTATCAAACCACAAATGTTTTTACTCTTTTTCTGATGTTGGGCACAATAAGCGACTCTGTGAAATGAATTGTTACCATGGTAACACTGGTCTTCAGACTGACGGTGCGTTCCATTTACCATTTATTTGAAATCGTGTGCTGGGAATTACGTCATATCCAAGTTGACCATATTCCAGTCATGAGTAGGTAACAGTTTGGAAAGGTGTCTGCTCACTGTTGATGCACGAAACAGCCATCTTGGATTGGTTAATTAAGTTTCTCTGAGTTGGACTTCCGACCTCAGGGGGTGTTTCTTATGACGCAGCATGTTGTGAACTTGGAAAATTAGGCTAGCAAGTTCTAATAAAGCACGCCATGAGTCAGCTGGGGAGTGAGTGGCGAGTCATTATTTTAACTGCGAAAGAATCAGTCTTTGTTTTTGTGACTTGCCTTAGACTGATCTGTGAGCGACATTAAAACTGGACCAACTCCACAGACCAGTCTGACATATATTGTGAAACCAGCTCCAGTGTGATTGCCTATCCAGTTCATTTGTTTTGAATATTTCCAGAGCTCAAAAAACTGTAGTGTAGCAGCTGGAGCGGCAAGAGAGGGTCAAGAGGGGACAGCCGCTAATGAATAGAGGGATGTAGAGGAGGAGAAGGAGGGCGGGAGCCAACATGTTACTGTGGAGGAGCCAGCTGGAGCAGAGGCATTTGAAATCTGTATTAAATTACTGTGTTTACTGTATCAAATTTGTCATGGCTGGGCTGAGTCAGATGCTTAATATGGGCTGTGGGGGTTCAGTTTTACCAGTATAAGTTCATTAAGAATAAACAATTATGCGTTTATTGTGAGTGATGGGACCAAATACTTTGTCCATATGTTTTTTTTAAAACTAAAAAAATGACAGTCAGACTAAAAGAGCTTCTCAACCCCTTTAAAATAATCCCAGTGATCACAGAGAAACTGGACTCACCAACCTTTGTCCTCACACACGATCAAAGCTCTAATTGAAGGATCTTTTTTCTGAGCCAGTGAGCATCTTCCCGAAATAAACAGTGAAGCTTCGCCGCATTTCTCTTACTGTCAGCGAGTTTTAGTCCTTCGCGGGTGAAAGGAGGATTTATTCAACAGAGCTGAGGGTGAAGACGATTTCACTTCCATGACTCTGGGAGTTCATGCTCGTATTTCACATCGCGTCCGAACACATCTCATCAAAAGGTGGACAATTATAGCAATTATCGCAGCTGTTCATCTAGTGGACTGTAATGCGGTTTAGTTTTCAGAAGACAGCACATCATCTCAGGGAGACTCAGCTCTGCTGCCTAGGGAGCCCAGCATCCAGATAAGGAGCTCCACTGTATAAAAATGAATGAAATTTTACGTCAAACAATGAATTTCAATGTTGTAAAAACTATTCTTGAGAGGTGTTCATGCTCTAATCTAAAAAATATCATTACAATACCAATTAAAAATGTCAAATTCCCTTCAAATTACCATTAGGGATGAAGGAGGTGAGGTGAGGTTACTGCTTTGCCCCAATCTCCACCACTGGCAACCACAAACTGTCATGCGTTATATACTTTCACAACCATGACTGTGGGAGTTATATGACATTGAAAGGCATTTGCACTGGGCCTCTATTGTGTGAGCGAGTAAAGAGACCTGACAGCTCTTCCCCGCTCTACGAGCCTGTGGATGGGAAGAGTTGCCTTCCCTTGAAGACTCACCGATCACCACCAGGACGAAGATGAGGGTGGCCACTCCAGCGCTGATGTAGAACATGATTCTGATGTGGTGTGCCAGCTCATCCATGTCATCCACATTAGGCACAAGGATGGGTGGGACCAGAAACCCAATTGCGATACCCATCTGTAGGCGAGAGGCCCAAAATTAGAAAAGGATGCTGTGCCTTCAGGTGACGACCACACACACACACACACACACACAAACAGATGCATACACATAGTTAAAGGGGGAAAGCATCACTACAAAAGCAGTAAAAGCTTGAAATAAAGAAACAGAAAAGAAAAAGGGAATTGAGTCTTTCAGGAAGTTCCCATCTGACTGACATCTGCTGAACATCTGTATGAGGGATGGACTACATGCTATTATAAACACATCAACAACACATGCTCATTTAGCTTATGTAGCGACATTATTACACTCAAAACATGTCAAAGCAGGACTAATACAACTGTCTGACACCCCCCGTACCCCACCCCATCCTCAGGGTCTAGTGGATGTGTGACAAATATGGTCGAGGGAATGGTGAGGGGTGGGTGGTACTAAGCTTTCCAAATTTGAATACCACATGAGTAGTGCCCACTTCCTCAGCTTCCTACAGCCTCAAGAACATTCCAGAGGGGACATCAGCCGAGGTCCCTCCGCTCTATGGGAAAGGTGAGAGAAGGAAAAGGGCAAAAGAAGTGACGAGAGACACGTTCCTTTAAGAGGAACAAACCAGTGAACAGTGTCTGAAGGGTGCAAGCACAAGAAATATGTCAGACCCCTTCAGGCCTGCCGGGGATGTTACATCCCATGATTTATAGATCTGCAGCTGTTAACCATCTACAGCACACAGACACTCTTAGCACTCCACTATATTGATGTTACATATCTAACATGAGCGATTTGAACAATCGTTAACTTACCTTGTGGTCATTTTGCTAGAGAAAGCTTTGTAAGATTTTCACAGGAGCCTATAAAAAGATCTTTACAACAGAATAACTGCAGAGTCATCTTTGTTAAATCACGCTCACACATCATCCAAAGCAAAGAAAAATAACATTGTATTCCCTTTTCTTTTTCTTTTTTGCATTTTTGAAAGAAGAGTAGGTCTTGGTAATTTGTCAATAATGCCAAACAAATCAAGGATGTCCTCTCTTGTCAAGTTAGTGCTGGCACACAAACTGTTGATCTGTTTGATCTTCAAAGCATCTCGGGCTTTTATGGAAATCCTACCTACTTTTTGTTAGTGTGTGAGCTATTTCTAAACATCCAAGGGGATATGTGAACTACTTGAGTCTGAAAACTTGGAAGTATCGGGTTTAGGGACCGGAGCCAAAAGGATAAAGTCGTGGTGAGCGAATAAACATCAACAACAATGTGTCCTTTTATCTTCAGCAGCGGGTAACTGGACTAAAGCACAAAACAAGAACTCGCATGACAATGACCGGTATGCAATGTTTGGCCTTAGGCAGGTGAGAGAGGACACACTTCAAATGAAGAAACCACAGTTTGGCCTCAGAGTTCAAAGATCAGGTGTCTTTTGATAGTCTCTGTTTATGCATAGTGTTATGTTATGTGCATGTTATGTTCAGTGTAAAGCATAGTAGATTGTGGTGAGTTCACAGGGGAACCATATATAGAATACTGAGCAGGAACTGCTGTGTCTGTGCTGCATTCACAGTTTGTACTGGTTTTTGTGTAAAGAATAATGTAAAGGTAAATTCAGTCAAGAGGCCACACTCTTCCTCTGTGTTGCATTGCAGTGAAACCTTTAAAAAAAGGTGTGTTAACTTGTGCTGGTCTCCTGAGGTGGAAGAAACATGAAGCATGACATACTGAAAAAATTAATTACCTTACGTTTCAGATGATTTAGTAACTTAAATACATGATTAAGTAATTGAAAGCTTGTTGAGAGCTGCTTGTGGCAAGAGGTGGAACTGACCTGCCATCCTCCTGAGGAGTAACAAAACACACATACACACAAGGGAAATCATGTTCAACAATTAGAAAGCACCAGTACCTAACTGCTTCTTCTACCTGCCTTGAACACACACTCGTTGTTGCCTGTGTACATTGTGAGTGTGTTTGTGAACAAAATCAAAGTGAAAACTTTTGATTTAATTAATATAATTTCAACTGATAATGTTCTATGTTCAATAAGTGTAGCTATTTAGTGGCAAAATATATTTCTAATACTGGCAGTGTATGTGGCTTTTATATGGCTTTACATTGCTTTTTACTAGGCATTTGGGAAATAAGCTAAATGTGGACTATGAGCCAATAGTGTTTTCCCTCAACTTCCTACAGACGACACCACACATGCTGAGAGGAAGCGTGTGAAAAGTACTGAAACTAATAAACGTTTGGTTCTGCAAATTAACATGCATCACTTCTCTGAGAACCTTCTCACTGTTGCTGAGAGAGTGGTTCACTTTGTTAAACCTGCTGACTCAAGAAGAAGATTGGAAACAGAGAGACTCAGTCACATATTAAAGGAGGCAGGCGCTGACATGACATGACATGACATGACATGTCCCTGCCCGCTTTTAACACGTGGCCATTCAGATGTATTGCAAAGAGTGTTAAAGATGATAGAGCTCTCTTTCACTTTCTCACAGTGACTAACACACACACACACACATCAAAATGAGAAGTGCACCACACTAAACAACACACTGCAAAAGATTTCCAGAGTCCGGCAGGTAAACAGAGACACACCTGGTTTCCGAGAACGCCAATGGAACAAGCCGTGGACACCTCCTGCTGCCCAAACCACAAGGACGCAAGTCTGGATGGAATACCCAGGATGTAAACCGTGGCCACTGAACACACAAACTGTCCAAAGAAGGTCATGGCGAACATTTCAGGGTCGGCCGTGCTCGTCTTGATCCAAGCACCTATGCAGTTGAAGGCGGACCCCACCACCACTACGTCCCTCATGCCCCGGTTGTCCAGCAGCCACATGACGGGCAGGATGAGAGGGATGTAGGTGAGGAAGTAGATCATGGACAGCCAGTCGATGGCCAGGGTGTCGATGCTGAAGAACCGCATGAAGATGTTGCTGATGATGCTGTACTGCAGCCACATGAAGGCGTTGCTCATGGAGTAAATGCTGAAGATGAACAGCATGAGCCAGCGCCGCTTGTACAGTTTGGTCTCCATTAGCGGGAAAAGCTGCGCAGAGTCCAGGGCAGAAGGCTCGATGAGGTCGCTGCTGTTTCCCAGAGGCAGGTGGTAGTTGTACTCCCCCAAACTTGTCCTCACTGTTCTCGTTGGGGTATAATCGCCGCCCATGTCCCTGTCATGGTCGTCCATCCACTCGTCAGGGAAATCATCCTGAGCACTCATGCTGAACTCAGTGACACTCTTCCCTTTTTCTTCAGGCTTCTGTGGCAATTAACAGCTGGAAGGAAGAACAAATATTTCTCCTTGTGTGTGCACTCTCTCTTAACACAGCCACAGTTCACCTGACTCGCCCCCTCTACCCAGCAGGTGATTCCTACTTGCTGATCATAAACGAGCTCGCCTGCCGCGCTGTAAGTGGAGATTACTGTTGATTACTTTGTTGATTTAGAAGAGGTGGATCTGGGGTGCAGTTTAAATATAATGAGCTGCTTTGGAAATTTCTGATGCCTGTCAGCAACTACATACCTGACTGGTTTTCACAGATGCCCATGCCCTTTTGACTGCTCAGGTATTTAACATCTCTTTGGTCACATGATGGCTTTCTCCTCCTCCCAAGTTGTCATAGCACCAACTAAAGTGTGATTAGCAGCAGGGTGAGCCTAAGGTGTGACAGTCTGGGAGAGAAACTTGATTTTATTGCTAAAGTTAGGCACATGACACCGACACATACAGATGTGTGCGGAGGAGCTAAAGTCCATTGAGCGTGTTGTTCAGCAGAGGCCGTAAGTTCATCAGACACCTAACAGACTGTTAAAGTACAGAGATGCCAAGACCAAGGAAATTGATCATTTTTTTGTTATTTATCAAGCATGACCCAATTCAGTCATTTGTGGTCTGAAAACATGCAACACAAATGAAGACTGGTGGTGCAGTGCTTGCAATACTACTGTGATATGAGTAAATATGGACCTAAAGTGTCTGTGTTAGTTCTGTAATTTTTATTGTAATATTTGGATAAAATAACTTTTACACTTCTTTAAAACAGCTGTTTTCATGCTGTAGCCATTAGAAGGAGGTTTGCCTCTGTGCTCAAACATGGGATGAGAGCATCCTGCTGTCTGCAGACCAGTTATTAAAGCAAAGTGTTTGTGGTTCTCAAATTGGATTTACTGACAGCCAGTGACCTCATCTGTCATTCCTGCTGTCTTGGTTCACATACTAATACATTCAAAAGGAATTTATGCATAATAATCATGTGATCAGTGTAAGAATTGTGGAATTTCATACACGGTCCTACCATTGGGGACTAAAATAAGTCATTATATGACCTCTGACCTTTGTCCATGTTACTGAAGATAGTGTCCACAGGACTGAGTGACTGATGGGACATGGCATGTTTTGACACAGTCTGCTGAGCTGATGCTGAAGAGCAGGGTTAGAGATTAAAGTGAATACTGAGTGCATATTAATCAACCATCGTGAAAACTGGGGCATGCGGGCAAACTGATGGTTTCTATTTTGGATCATTTCATTTGATAGTTATTATTCCATCACGCCACAGGTGTTAATGAGCAGTTTCCTACGTGACAGATTTGCATATTGCCTGTCAACTAACACACTGAGTGACTGAAACATGATCTGAAATTGCTATAATTGATTAATAAAATTCAAATATTTTGAAGCAGATAGCACAAATACTGATCAGTTCTAAGTTCCCAAACATTTCTTTTTCTGATTTCCCAGCCCAAAACAGAGCATCCCTGACTGACTGATACTGTGAATATTTTAATGAAATACTACTATTGCTCTGTATGACTGATGGCTCTGGTGCTCTTTATAGCACAACTGAAACAAACATTAGTAATTTAGACATTAGTGATGAAGGTAATGTATAGATCTTTAGCGTCGATGTAGCTCTTTTGTATCTATGATAATGAATTGAAAAGACTTTCCAGGATGTTCATAAGTAAGTGAGTGACATGTAGCCTCAGTTGTCTGTGTTGTTTGAGTGATGGGGAGAGGGAGGGGGGGGTCTTCAGCAGGTTAAAGAGACTGGAAATTTCCAATGGCAGTAGCCTACTGTAGTGCCCCTGCCGTATCCAGCCCCCAGCTGCACTACACCCCCTTAGTCTGCATGGAGCAGATCCGTGAATGGAAGGAGTGTGGTGAAGAAAGGCAGCACCAACACCCGTGTTATTAAATGAACCACGGGCCCTAAACGCACCTCATGCTCACTATCCTCCGGTGTCCTTAAGGAAATACTCCGGCACAACCATTATAACTTACAGCTTGATTATAATCGCTGCTCTTACATGTATATCTTAGTCGAGGTTGCCTCGTTGGCAGCGCACTCGCCTCATATCCGTAAAAACAGCGCAATAAAACGCTCAGTTCCAGTAGCCAGACCGATCATAAAACAATCCCACACTCGTTCTGCTCCACAGCTAACACACTTTCGGTATTTTGGGCTTGAAGCGCCCCGGCAGTCACTTTACGCTGCGTCCAAGTGATGAGACGTGAATACGTGAGTTTATATAGTAAGTTAACCCCAGCAGCCCATTACTGTGACACAACATTATGGTACAAAACAACTAAACAGACAGAGAGCTGAAATGGTCAGTTTACCATACCTGGAGACACGGCGGCATTGGCATAGCTACTATAGTACTACACAGTGAATCTATGCACTGTACCAGCAGAAGAGGGCGAAATTGTGCGGACAGTGAACACGTCATTTCCCATTTGGTTGCCACCCTCAAAAACAAACAGGCCAAGTTACAAATATAAACAGAGTTCTGCCTGCACACATAATGCTGTCTGAAGAGGGCTCGCGCAAAATATGAATATAATACTACAAGTTTTTTCAGGTTAAAATTAATTTCCCTTGCTTTTTAAACAACACAAATTGGACACTGTAGGCAGCCTGTAGACCTGGTTGAGTTTTTTTTTGTTTTTTTTACCTCCATTTACCTAAAACTTAAACACTTAAGTACATTTTGCTTGACAGATACAGTTTGTCATTAAATTTTCATATTAAAATTTTTACACAAAATCAACCTTATTAAATGCAACAACTCGTCGAACCAGTGATTCCAGCCTTTCATTAAGTAAACTATCTCACATTACATATATGTATATATATATTCCAACTTTATGAGCAACAGTGTATATCACATGCCTTCTTCATTTTGTGATCCTGTAAGGGAGTCTGAGAAACCAGAAAGGAACCACTGACTGGATCAAGCTACCCAAGTCTATAAGTGAGAACTAGCTCCACCTCACACAGCTAGAGCAATAAAATGCAATCTAACCACCGGTGTCTTAGCACTGAACTTTGATTATTTTATCTATAGTTTTGGGCAGAACAACTACTTTCATCTTTGAAAGTAGTTGTAGTATTTTACCGTTCCTCTTCGTGTGATTTTAAACACAGGTCTAAGGTTATAGAGAATGATGTTGTTGTCATGTTTCTGTTTGCCTTTTTTTAACTTCACTAAAGGATTTCTCCCACCACAGAGTTGTGCAGACTGAACATGAAGACAATACAACACTTCAGTGAATCTCACAATGTACCAGAAAATAAGAAAAATCCATGAACCACGATAAGCCTTTTCAAGGTAAGCAGGAGCTGTAAATATGTTGATAAGCTTTACCACGTCAGCACACACACACACACACACACAGATTGTTTGCCTCTGTATTTCAGACTGTTCTACATTAAATAAAAGACATCAGTGCATGTTCATGCTTCATGTTTGTTCAAACTGCAGAGGATTTTTCCTTACAAGGATGTTTGGCAGCTGTAACATCCTGCAAACTTTATTTCTTCAAAGAAATTCAAACATGCAAATAATTTGTCAGTGTTCACAGGAAGGAGGAACCAATGACTCTCACTCGCAGAAAACACAGCAAGTAATGCAGTGGCGTTTTGATTCTAGGTGAATATCCGACGTACACAACCAGTCATAAGTTAGAACCCCTTCAATTTTCCAGCTGTTAATTAGATTTACATAATTCACACAAGTGTTTCTGAAGCTAAAGTAAAAGAAATAAGAAATACTATTCACAAAAATCATCCAAACACTAATGAAGAGGTGTGTTGCACTTGTTTGCTTTGTTTTAACCTTAGCCCTTAACCCAGTTCATCCCAAACCAGCTCCAAGAGTTTTAAGCCCTGCTTTTCCAGTCTGTCGACCTCTGATATACCTGCCCCTTTCTCACCATTACAATAGCACCTAACCTTTCCTGCAGTACACTGTCCTGTGGTAACACATACACAGTTTAAAGTAACATATATTGCAGCGTTTGTGATTCCACAGACACAGGGTTAGTAAGTCATCAGCAAACATTGTCACCTGTGGGTGTCATCTGTGTTAACTTTCAAGGCTCTGTTTACTTCCATTGCAGCAGTGAAGCTGTAAATTACCAGTTTGCCACTTACCGTTGTACCATATTCACAAATCACTGCAATGCTTAATTTTTAATCGAAACTGGAAAAATTGGGGTAATGATGTCTTCCCCCAGTAGAGTAAATGAGGATTTTAAACAGTGCCATATCTAATGCTGGGTATCCTCCCACTCACACTTAACTCTTCTAACAAGATTGTCTGAATGTTTTCTATGACTTTTGATAGACTAGCTCCAGATATCCGTAGCCTACCAGAAATCCATGTGCATCTGATATATTCAGATGAGAGATGACTGTTCTGATCAGATTTAGGCGTGATAATGTAGGCACCTGCTCCTGAGCCCACAGACTTCCTAGGTACCAAAAAAGTCCCACTGCATGACATTTGGGTGGGAGGATGAGCAAATCAGACCAAACGGGGCCAGCAGCAAGTATCAAAGACTTGAAACCAGTGATGACTTTGGATCATGTTTCAGCCTGCTAATTAAAATAAAAATTCTTCGGGAGTTTCGGGACAAAAACAAATCAAACAGAATACTGAGATCTATTGCAGTGATACTTTCCCTTGGGTATCATGCATAAACTCACTTGATTTCCAAAGACTCCTATGGAGCAGGCGGTGGAGACCTCATCAGCGCCGAACCAGACCGATGCGAGGCGGGAGGGCATCCCCAGGATGAAGACCTGTGCCAGGGAACTCGCACACTGTCCCAGCATGGTCACTCCGAACAGGTCGGGTCTGGCACTGGCCACTTTGATCCACGTCCCCGCACAGTTGAGCGCGTTGGCCACCAGGGCCGTGATCCGCAGCCCCCTCTTATCCAGGAGCCAGGTGACCGGGAAGATGAAGGGGATGTAGGTGAGCATGTAGACCATGGACAGCCAGTCTACAGCGAAGGACTCCACGTTGTAGAATTTCATAATGATGTTGTTGATGATGCCGTATTGGATCCATTGGTACGCGTTGCTCAGAGAGTAGGAGCTGAACAGGAACACGATCAGCCAGCGCTTCTTGTAGAGGCGCGTGGCAGCAGCAGAGCCGCTCTCACCGTTTGGGATGCTGTTGCACTCAACCTGCTCCACAGCATGAGCACCTTGCGCTTCCAAACGTGGACCAGTCTCCTTCGCGTCCTGTGCGATGCTGTCCAGTGAGGCTCCCGTATTATCACTCATTCTTTCTTACTGGAAAAAAAACGAGCGCTCTTTAGGGGATTAAGATTTAAGAATCCTCCCAGTAGTCTACTTCATAAAAATGTCTTTAAAACTGCGAAAATTTAAATCTCAAGTTTTTCAAGTGTCAATGGAAATCAATCATTTTGGTTCCATGTGACACAGCCAACACTACTATCCCGTTGTCAGGCACATTGGTTTCCTGTCCTTACAACATTACTGAGATAACTGGAGACTTATCAGATGCAGGGTTCATTCCAAAGGACTGACCTGCTCTCCACAAGTTCATTCAATACTTGAGCCGCCGGAGAAATCCCCTTTATTAAAGCCCTTGGTACGAGCTGAACCGACTTTTACTCCACCCAGCTGCTGAGATAAGAAATGACAGTGACTGTTGACTTATATGTTCAGACAAACACCCTGCAGCCCACAGACAGAAATCACCTCAGCACAGACTCCTTTTACCCTAAACACACATTTCTACTTGTTTCACCATTAACCTCCTATAGCAGACTATCAGTGTGCCACCACATCTAGTCAATAATATACTTCTAATTTATTAGGTTGCTATTTTGGTTGGCCTCTCAGTCTAGACTTTAATCTGCAAATTAAATCCCTCCTGGTAAGTACAATGAGTGCCTTGTTACTTTGTGGTTTCCATTGGTTCCTCCAAGCTGAGTACTTACAGGCCTACTTATATTCTGTGGATATGATCTTAATGTATCGCTGCTGGTTCCCATATGATTAAAAAATAGACAGAAATAATAAATGAAAGTTATGTGATGAGATGTTTGCTGTTGGATGACTTACAAATGAAGGGAGGAGAACAAAATTAAACCATAATTGCTATTTTACTTCATGAGGCAACAGCTATAATAACTTTACTCAGTGAAAACACCTACAGGAGCCCATAGTGATCCCTGAAGCCTCACACATAAAACTGAGTTATCCTCATGGGGAAAACTGCCTGCTGGAGAGATATGTTGCAATGCATACTGTAAATGTGCCATTATATTCAAGACATTTTAAACTGGTTTCTGCATGAAAATGTAGCAAATGTTTGAAACCAAAAACTAATGTGTGTGGCCTTTAGTTTTAACCAGGTTGTGCTGCTGCTGGCCACAGGATGGCACCCTTTACCAGAAATTGTGGTCAGAAAACATGATACAGGTGTCAATTTTTTTAAGTCTAAAAAAATTCCTGTTAAAAAATAAAAAGAAACTAAACATTTATTTTTAAGGAAGTACAAAATGGGATTTTGTGATAGCTTATATGCTTATATAACATCATATACAAAAGTATAAAAAAAATAATTGGTAGTAACAATATGGTAACAGAACATAAAGTACATTGATGTAAACATTTCAGATATATGTGCATACATGACGCCTGCGCCAAAACATAGGAATAAAGGGAGAGGAGGGGGTGAGCTGCTCAGTCATCAAATGTATGAAGGAACAAAAAGTGACCACAACAAAAATTCTGTGTCTGTAGGTGTGAGGATAACTGCATTATTATTTATCTTCTTGCTGCAATCATGTTTTTTTTATATTATATGAAATGCATCTGTTTAAATTTAAAATTACAATTAAGTTAAAACTGCTATGATTCCCAGAATGCATTTCAGCAAAGCTAAAATAAGCCAAAACAATCCTTAGCATTAAGAGAGAGAAGTGTTTCAACCACTCATTACATCCATTTAAGGCCTGATCCCACTCATCCATTGTTCTCACACCTGTTATACATGACAAAATGTAAAGTCCATATTGGATTGTTTTTGCTACCACACATGGTTTTAGCTGCTGCAGCGCATTTTGGGTAAAGGCAAAATCAATGAACAGACATGGAACAAAATGTCTATAAAACAACAATTAAGTGTGATCAATGAAAGATAATAAGTTGTGGTTTTTGTTCAACTTCATAATAATAGTGTCTGGAGCTCTAATGACCAAAATGACCAAACTAAACTGGGAGGCAAACAGAGAGAGAGAGAAGTGAAAAGTTTGATTTAACTTCCAAAACAGTGTCCAATCATACTGGATCCTCATTTTGTGCTGTATCGCTCTGCGTCTTGGGGCAGGAGGGCTTCGCTGGTTCTCCTCCATGACCGAGGCCCAAAGCTAAGTGCTGCTTGTTGGCTGCTAATGCTTCTCAACCGCTGACTGTAGAAGCTCATCGCACTTTCACTTGGCCTCCAGCTGCTGCAGCAGGGGGTTGGCCTCGTTCTCCGGGGTTTTGACACTGTCTGTCCTGACAATACACGTGGGGCGATGGCGGTTAAGCATGAGGATCAGTTGCTGTCGTTCCAGCTTCAGCTCCTCAATCTGCGCCTTCAGGTCAGAGTTTAACATCTCTAGTCTCTCTGATTCCTGTCAAGAGGATGGAGGGAAAATGGAGCCATGAAAGGGAAGACTGACATCAAGTACGGATGTTTTTTTGGGGGGAATTATAACAGATTAAATAAATAATTAGATATGCATGTCGCACCTTTTGTAGATAATCTGTCCTCTCTTTCTTTTTGTTTCGACACCGAGCTGCAGCCACTTTGTTTTTCTCTCGCCTTCGTTTCCTCCTCTCTTCTTCTTCATCTCTCTGAAGAGCAGCACAAGGAAATAAGTTTGACAATATATTAACCTGTAATGGATCTGCTGAACAGTATGAGACCCAAGAGTCCAAGATGAAGAATAAAACAATCACTGAATATTTTACTTATCTTCTTTGTATTGCAGTTATGTAATTTAAATGGCGTTATGATTGAGCTAGTTAAAGGCTATGCATCTGAACGATGGGTTTGTACAGTGAAATATGTGATGAATTCCTTTGCATTTTGTACTTGATTTATCTCAAGCAATGCTTTGCAACAGAGGTGCACCATGTCTCTTGCTGGCCTTTTTTTGCATATGACAGTGACAAGGGATAGGCGCACCTCATTCACAATGTCATCTGACTCTTTTCTGAAAACTCAAATAAATTCAAATAAACTAACGTTCGCATCGAACGTCTCAACAGAGCCAGAGTTCCTTCTTGTTCATGATCATGTTTTTTCTCTACACAGTCCGGGTGAAGAGTCTCCCACAAACAACAGTAAAATGCCTCACTACATCCACTAGGTGGTCCCATTGATTAAGATATATCACAACACTCTTAACACCAAAGGTGCTTTTTCTTCCAGTAGACCTATTCATGATAGACAAGGGGATGTTTAGATATCCTTAAGTGAGGACCTGTATGATACTTTTGAAATGTTGTTTTTGGACTGTGTTTGTACATCGTTGTTGGTATGGTAACAACCCAGAAATCTTCATAGTGATTTGGTAGAACGAGCAAGTTTGAATAAGGCTGTTTGCATGTACAGACATCTAGGATTATTGGCTGCCATCCCCTCACTGTGCCCAGTACCTCTGTTTTGATGACTAGGGGCCTTTTCCCCAGACTGTCCAGGAAGTGCAGAGGTGACAGCATTGTCCCAAACTCCTGGAGGTCACCAAATTTAAGCTTGTCAGTCAGCGTAGTGGCTGAGATCCCAGCCAGTGGGCCCAGGCTGGGCAGTGAGCCTGCTGTCACAGAGGGATCTGGGATTTGTCCTGGCATCGTGTCAGACTCGGTCGTGACCACAGCTAGGGAGGCAGAGGGAGAAAATGGGAGACAGGCTCAGACAGCAAGTAAACCAGATCAATGAAAAACACGTAAAACTCAGTCAGCTCTGCTAGTTATAGAACATACTGGGGCATAGTTTATGGTATGAGGGTAGGAAACAGCCATTTTCCATTAACACATTGGAGGAAACTAAGTGCTTTATTTGACCTGCAGTTCGTTACAGGGCTTCACGAAGGCATTTGCCCAAGGTTCACTGCTCCTTTCCAGCAGTCAGACTTGCCTTAGTGTGATGAATTGCTGGTCTGTTATAGGAACCGGATGCTGAGGCTGCTCTCATTAGGCTATTTTATTATTTTGCTTCTTTTTCTGGAATGAATATAGCACCATTTACAGAGGCCTTAGCATGAATTTGCCTTATTTAATCCCCAAAGGCCAAAGGAGAGATGAGCAACAGTGTACAAAGCAGGCTCAGACAAATTCCCCCTTATGTTCAAGGGGAGCTAAAGCTAGTTGTTGCCAAGAAATACCGTTAACTGTGGTTTCCTCCTTCTGAGGCTAAATGTCAGGGGAGTGGAACGTGGCTGTCAAAATACACCGTAATGTGGGAAAGTTTGAACCCAACTTTGACTTCTTTTGTTTAGCCAAAAGAAAAGTATTTTTAGAATGTATTTATAAAGGTTTTCACTGTTCATGCCCTGTCTAATGCTGGAAAGTATATTCATTTACAACACTGAAATATCCCAAAGGCAATGAGAGAGATGTATGAACAAAGCCAGGCAAAGACACAGGAAATTACTACAACAGCTCTGTGGATTTCCAAGCCACATGACGAAGCTAAAAGCTACTATCTGAGGTCAATTACTCAGAGCCCTTTAGCCCAGACTACATTTTTAACTGACAATATCAGATATAGCTCAAATGCTCAATTGCCTTGTGATCATCTGTGGAGGCAGCTTGGGGGGGGGGTATTAAAGACTTAGATACACCAACTACACATTTCTTTAATAGTTTGAGCTTCAAGTAGACATGAGAATCACACATTGGCATAACTCCACTTTTACACTTCCCCAAACTATAGGTCAGAGTGACAAAGTGGAGCTCTGCTGATCACGATGTTGGCACATGACAGCCAAAAGCAACAGTTTGTTTTGAAGATGGTGCGAAACACACACACACACACACACATCAGGACTGTGGCTTCAAATTTTAACGAAACCACAGCAAAAAGCTAACAACCGCCTAAACCCCTATGAGTGCAAACCATGGACCAGTTACTGCCATTGGAGCCCATCAGGGTTCACAGATTAAAACAGCTGACTAGTGAAATAACCTCCTGTAATAGTGATAACTTTGAATAACTTTATTTCCTCCCTGAAACTGCAAAGAAGCAACTAACACTGAAGAAACTGCACCATCAGTATATTTTATGAGGACTTTGCAGTTTTGCATGAGGTTCATGAATATAGCAGTAACATATGAATCCATGTATAATGGACCACACAGTGGTGCAGCGTGCTCACTGGAGCCACTGGTCAACTTGAAAGCGGAAGTTTTTCTTCAGTGCGGCATTTATCTTACGTAACTTTCTCTTTCCATCAGCGCTGCAGTGATAAAAATGTTACAGCGTTTTCCTCTGGAGCGGATCTCGCCTTAAATAAAGCGCGGCTGGTCGGATCCACAGCGCAGCCCCATGTAAACGCCGGACTGCACATAATAATAAGGACATTTTGTTCTGAATTGTTCACGCCGTGGTACCATGTAAAAGGAGCATGCAGCACAGGAGGTAGACGATCTCTCAGGAGCATGTTCGCTGAGACGTCGGGGCTTCTTTGAAAACGTAAAATAATCACGTAAAAGTCTTGACAGTGCTGTGAAATGCAGCGTATAAGCGAAATCATCACAGGTCTGCTCCCTGCCTGCGCTCGCTGTGACCTATGCGTGGCGCGCCAATGAGCTCCTCAGCATGGACAAATAATTCAACCCTCGACTTAAAGAAGTTTTATATACCGACCTGACTTTGATCCCAGGTGCAACAAATGTCCTTTCTTCTGCTCAGCCGAGGGTCGAGAGTAGATTTTAAAAAGTGGAAATCGTTGCATCAGCCCGATTTTAAACGTGATCCCAATCTGGGAGGATTTGGGAATGCGGAAATTAGGCTATGCCAGCCAAACGTAAGCAGGGATGTAAAAAAGTACATAGTGGGGGCAGAAGTGGGGAAGTCACACCGCTCCTCCCATAAAGAAGAAACACTGAGGCTGCAAACTGCTGCAACGGCAGACTGGAGTCCAGATGGAGGCCTGCACCGTATATACATCAGTGCTACTGATCTCCAGCAGAGACACAGGACAGAAGAGCTACTGATGTGAAAGCTCAAGCGTTTTAACTGGGTTATATGTGAAACAATAAAGTTTAAGAAATCTAGTGATTTTTTTTTTTGTTTGTTTTTTACTATCACAGTTTAATTCTGCCTTGGATATTCTACACACACTGCAAGTCCACCAGTAGAGTTATAATCTTTTAATTTAATGTAATGGAATAATATGTGAACTGCTATTTCCAATATTTGCACTGATTCAAAACCAAATTTCTCAGAGACACCAAACACCAGCACCAAGCACCACTCTGAATGTAGGTTTATTGAAATTATTCAGCAGCATAGATAAGCAATCAATGCTCATTTTCACTTATTTTTTAATTTAACAAATAAGTCAAAATCTGAAAGGTAAAAAAATAAATCATAAGTTACATCTTGATAAGATATATATTTATATATAGTATATAGCACTGGATGTTTTCATGGAAAACTTTCAACATTTTAACAATGAGGTCAAACCACAGTTGATAACATTGAGGTATGCAGGTACTTTTTTTTTTTTAAACATAGATGAATATGTAAATACAACAGTTACAGCAATCAATACACTATTGACACCAAAACACAAAACCATACTGTAACATTAAATTCCACATTACATCTCAGATCTAGGAACAGATCAGATATATATGAGCTCTGAAAATTATTTGGAATTTCTCAGCATGCGTTTTTAAAATCAAAACTTACTTCAAGTCCCTCCAGTTAAAGTAAAAGCCATGCTTTTAGCTACATCACTCTGTTGGCTATGTATCTGGAGAAAGTTGCTTTAGTCACACACAAGACATTTCATGAATGTGTTCCTTGAAGTGTTACGGCATACTGTGGCATATGTTGTTCGTATCATTTCAAAGTCAGGAACCTGCAAACAGAAACCAGAGAGATCAGACAGCTAACCTCCCTCTGGGCATTATAAGGCGAGGAGAGTTGGAGAGTTGAGGATGTCGACGGATTCAGTTTTGCCCCCTCCCCCTTTATGGCTGTCCAATCCCTCTGTGAGACAGTCCAGCTCGGGACACGCGAACGTGAACACAGACAGGTAGCTGCTGCAGGTGGGGGTGGAGGTCACCACGGGGGTGCTGAGAGGCTCCAGGTCACTGGAAACAGACTTGTACAGTGTCTCCCAGTCTGAGACCCCGAGAGAACTGCTCAGATCTATGTCTGGCACCGACCGGGCCGTCTCCATGGGGGTTTTCTCCTCCAAACTGGGTAACATACTGTCCAGCAGGCCCTCCTTAATGTCCAGAGAGGGCTCAAGATCGCAGATGTTGACTTCAGCACTGGCACACAGCAAGATGTTGGAGTTCCCGGAGATGGCTGTGGACGGATCACTGGGGATGTCCATGTCCTGGAGCGAGGGAGCTTCCTGGATGCCATCCTCTGGAAGTCTGTCCTCGTCCAGACTGGGCGGCAGCTCTGGGGATCCCGTGGGCTCCTGGAAAATAGCCTCCAGGTCCTCTGACATTTGACACACGGGCTTGTGTGTAGCAAGGATAAATTCGAGCCTCTCTTTCTCTTTGAGGAGGTTGGCTATTTCTGTCTCCAGGGCTGCTTTCTCCTCCTCCAGCTGGTCCGTCTCCTTTAGAGAGATCGACATCCAAAAAAAAACATCATCCACATGGGAAAACACACACACAACAGTGGGCGCGAATGACAGCTGAGTAAATGCATCACTGTTTACTTACAGCTTGCAGCGTATCTGTCAGTTCCCTCCGTCTGTTGCGACACTTTGCTGCGGCCATTTTATTCCTCTCCCTCCTTATCCTCTTTTTCTCTTCCTCCTCCGGAGACAGCTGGGATGTAGAAAGAGTAATTCAGTTACTACCTTAAAGAATCCAGCCATCTCACCTCCTAATCCACTACATCCTCTGTCAATCCAGCCTCTGAAAAATGGCAAAAGCATGTTTCGCTGCAATGCGTCTAAAAATAGACCATTGTTGCAGACTTGCTGTGACCTGAATATAAATTGACTGCCTAAGGAAGGCACACAGCCAGCACCAGGCAGCAGAGGGGCATGCACAATAGCACTGTTGCACACAAGGAATTCAGATTGGCATATGTAAATTTACACTGTTGACTCTTCTGTCCAATAGCAGGTAAGACTTGCTCTGAGCTACAACCTACCTGCTCTGTTTTCCCTTTCCTGACAGCATTTTTTCCCTTATTCCCGCCTGCTTTGGGTGTTGCCCTGTGAGAGCTTTGCGGTTCATTGGCTTGCTTGCTACCCAGAGACGGGGAGACAGATGTAATAATTGTAGGCTGGACCATCCACTGGAAATCTGGGGTAGAGGAAATTGCGGTGACTGTAGGAACAAATGGAGTGTCTTGAACGCTCATATCTTGGCAGACCTCCTAAAAAAACAGAAATAAACCCACAATGAGGACCATAATATAAATTGTGTTTAAATCATTCTGTTTCCATGGTTTTAAAGTTAATTTCATTTGGATAAAATCAGCCATCAATCAATCACTCAATCAATCAATATATGTTTGGAGTCTAAAACAAAGGGTAGCCTGCATAGGTTATATTTTCTTGAAATATACCCGACCAGAAATAGCCTTCACCGGATCAATATTTGACTTTATCATTGTTCCTGACGTCAACACTGACGCAGAGATGCTGTGGAGTCTCCTGAATGGATTTATTTTTCTCAATGAACCGCTGCATCGACACGCTCACATTCTGGTCCCAGGACGTCGAGAATCATAACAAGACGACCCCGCTGTGCAGGTTGGTCACATTTCCCACGCGCACCCAGACCCCCGGATCAATCCCACTGTCAAATACATGCATTTACTTCTAAAAGGTTAAAAAATGTTAAAAAATAAAATAAAAA
>OMNW01031325.1:0-13090 GCA_900303245.1 Selene dorsalis
AAGAGAAAAGCAAATTTAACAGTGTCTCCTGCAGCTCTCTGTCAGGACCAAGACAGAAGGCTCAGTAAAATAGTGCTTTGTCAACAGTGCAATAAGGATATGTGGAATCACTTTAGCTGTATGGATTTATTCACCACAGTTTTAGTAGACTGACCATCACAACAGAGGATGTTAGGCCCATAACGAGGACAACACAAAGTGGACCGGATTTCCTCTAACAAACAGCAATGTGTCAAATGCGTCAATAAGTATGGGTACATTCTGACTATATGGCAGCCAGTGGTGGTTTACAGGTGCACATGGCAAATAAATGAATGACAACATGGGTGCTGCAGGTATAGTCATTCAGATTGGTTGTACTGTATATAAAGCAGCAGAATATGCATCATTCTGTGGTGGTTTAACCAGTTTGCTTGGGCACGTCCGGTTGATCCTGATATGTCAGTAATGAATGTACAATGTATTTTCATTTTCACATCCATGACAAATCTGCACAGAGAGAGATTGACACACAGAGAAATGATCACAGCTGACATCTCGAGAAGATCTCCGATGACACCACAGCCGTCCAGAGCATATGCACACGCACACACACACACACACACACAAATGTACACAAACACACTTCATACATTATGGACACAGCCCATCCTCCTCAGCTGTTTTCCCTGAGCCAACACCAATCTAGCTGGTGCGTGACTGCAGCAGTGGGATATTGTGTTACTATGCGAGTGCTGGTGTGTGAGAATGAGTATGGGATGGCAGGATTTAGCCCCATAAGCTTCACAGGGTTAGGGGTATCTATGGCAAGCGGCTTCCCCGAACCTAAGCCCCTCTTCCTGGGTAATATACAGATGCCACACCTGTCCCCACTGACATATGCCATATCACTTTCACTCTCACACATACACACTCAGGAGAGAGTGTAATGGTATTTGATATATATACACATACACACATACATATATGTATGAATATGTAAATGTGTAACAGTTAATTAACTGACTTTTTGCCATGCTGTACTGTTTTTGACATGTCAACATCAACACTGGAAGGAAATCTGTGTATGTCTATGCGCGATGAAAACGTTCTGCAGCTTGACATCAGGCAAGACTAAAACTGAGGTCAAAAAGTCTACTACAGCAAGCTCCTTTCCTAACCACGTCTCGTTGACCTCAATGAAAACATCATGGGGTGAAGAAAAGATCTGAGGGAGAACAACCGAGACAGCTGACGTGGGGGGATGAACACTGCTTACGTTCAGACATAATTATGTTGAGTTTCTTGATCTGGGCACTTTTGACGTTTGTAAAAGATGCTTATGCTATATCTGCTAAGATCACAATCACTACCTGCACTTCACACCAGGAGGAAGGAGGCTGCTTTGATAAGAGACATGCAATACAACATACTCCGTACGACTTGTTACCACCAACACGAGGCAGCTGCACTTCCAGGACACTAAGGAAGCAGAATAAGTTGGCTGAACTGAAGGCCAAAATAAACAGGCTGAAAAAGTCAATGCTGCACACGGCTCCGAGGCTTTACAACCAGTGTCTAAATATAATTTGTTCTTTCATTTTTTTTGGATTGATTACCTATTTTGTAAAGTTTTTAAACTTATCTGTAAAATCTTGTACTTTTTCAGTGGGTTCTTTTGGCACCACTGCTAACACAAATTAATAAATTAAATCAAATCAGGATCACTACATAGCCAATGTTAGCATGAACTGGTGTTTACTTTATCAGTTTACACAAAAACAACGGTAGAAGAACTCGACAACAGTGGCATGAAACTCATAAAAGCTCAAGCAACACAGGCAATACAAGAACCTGACAACATACTGAGACCAGGAAGAACCACAGTAAGATGTGAGATGACGTAATAATGCAACTGAATTAAATGAAAGAAACACAGATAATATAACATACTATAACATCTTCTTCTCTCGTTTCTTATATCATAGACAGAGCGCATCCACATTGCAGCTCATATTAGTGCTCTAAACTGATCGATATACATTGTATTAAACTAGAATTATCCTCTCAGCCATTTAACTGAGCCATCGTCACGTATATGTACTGCATTGTAACAGTGTATGTGTACAGATAACATTGAATAGCAGTGTTATTATGGGTTTGTCCAAGGCTGTTATATAACATTATAGTAATATTCCACTGAGTTTATCCCCACTCAAATTTCAATCCCCCCATCATCTCTTTGTCTGTCTTGTGCCAAAACATACAACCAAGGATCTGTGCAGTTACCTGGCTGTGCGCACAACTCCCATGTAGGCCACAGCCTGTGTGGCTTTCATTCATGTCCTTCCTTTGCTCTTATTTACTGAGGGTTGTTGTTGTTGTTGTTTTCTTACCGTCACACACCTTGACCAAATGTAAATTAATTTATAACCTTTATATAATGATAAGGTCTATGGTAAACACCATCTCAAGGCATTTTAATTTTAATTTTACATTACATAAATTACATCAGTAAACATTTCAGCTAGGGGTTTTTTAAGCTTTTCTGTCTCTGGTTACTAACAGGATGCTAAATGAGACAACAGAGGTGTCATGGATGTTAAAGGTCATCAAGAGAAACGCATCTCTGTCATTTACACACATAAACAGAGACCTATGTCTTGTCATAACAGCAGAGGTGTGTTAATAAACTATTTTTTTTACACTATAGAAAAGTCCTATTTGATTTGGAGATTTGCCGTGATTGTAGTGTCCCTACCAATATGGAGACCAGATATATCCTATCCTATATCCTTGGTTGAATTGTAGGCAAATGGATATACCAGGGCCGCACAATAACTCGGGACTGTAGGCCATCACTGCTCCATATAATGTTCAGTCACTACACATAGCTGAGGAGTATGGAGAAATATGTCCAGCACAGGAGAAAGTGAAAAGAAGGAAGGAAGAGAGAAAGTGAAGCTCGGCTTATCAAAAGGAGAAAAGACTAAATGCTGCAGCTGGGTGCTATAAAATGTTCACAAGCATGGTTAGTGTCAAAACATGCTAGCATTGCCCACCACAGCACATAATTATATCATCATTATCCTTTGTGTCTACCTAAAAACCTCATAATCAGCGCTTAACAGTGCCAGGCAGGTGATGAAATACTGCAGGAAACAAAGAGAAGTGAGCTCTTTTTCTTCAGTTTTGTCTCCATATATACTCTGTTGTGGACAGAGTGGATGGAAAGACAGAGAATAGATTGTTGTTGGACAGTTCTGTCTGTTATTCCAACTCGCTCTGTTGAAATGTCCCCCCTCCCAGGTTCAGCTGGAGCGAAGCATATATCTACAGTATGTGATTACACCGTCTCCTCTACCTTTAACTGTGTGCGCCGACTTCATTTTTGTTGGATGTGAGATGTCGCTCTCAGGGGTACCGAGGAATGCCGGGTGAAAAGATGGATATTATGCTTAAAGGAAACAGTACCTGGTCTCACGCTCCTGCCCTCCACAGCAATTTCCATTGGGTTTGCCGGTCAAACAAGGCCCCATGCTTCGCCTGAAAAGCAAAGAGGTGTGAGAAAATGGGTTTGAAAGAGAGCAGGGAGTGGTACTGTGTTAGAAGGAATATGATGCATCACAGTGCATGTATACTCATCAAATCAAGTGGGACTTAAATGTTTGAATATGTGAAAGTTTAGAGCCGGGTTGATTCAAAGAATGTGTGGGATCTGAAAGCCCCTATCCTCCAGGGAGTACCTGCTGGTCTTGTACACCTTCACACAACCAACCTCAACCAACCGCAGCACCGTGGACCGCTGGGACATGAACTGTAATCTAAAATAGTAGTATTGGCAATCCTCAACAGTAGGTACTGTGTATTTTCATTGTTAAGCTAAACACATTATTACCAGTGGTGCAACGGCATCACATTGTGCTACAGGGTGGGGGTGTCTGCTTTGGCTGAGTGGCAGATGTTTCAAGGAAGATATGGGAGGCATGCCAGGATACAGACCGGCTCCCACAACACAGGACTGGGAGGTGAAACTGGGTGCTGTTAAATGCTGGATCTATGTCCACACATTCTCTGTTGTGCTGTTTATGGCAGCCTGTGGGCTGCTGATACCAGTAATGATGGGACTCAGGTCTAGTCCATATCTAGGCAGACATTCATTGATGGAAATCTCAGGCTGTCTCATGACAAGCCCCCCGGGACCCCAGACCCCATGTGCTCCTTCCTGATGAGATCTTTTGTTTATGCATGACACAGTAAGGAGCAGCTGACTGCTGTTCTGCTGCCATCCTGGTATAAAAAAAATAACCATCCTTTTATTAAGCTATCAATGTCCTTATTAGTCTTCACAAAACACACACACACACAGCTATGACTCTTTAACAAAATCGTTACATTGATGTTACATATTACAATGCTGTATTGAGCCCAAAGACTCGCTGTAAGGTTAAAATAGTAAAATAAATATTTTTGAGGGCCTCAATGATTGTGCTGGGACTAATTAAACTGTGGCAGAGGATGTCAGTAAAGTAGGTGGTCCTTCAGTGTGGCCATGATCAATCTACATTCACACCGCAAAAGACAATGTGGCCACATGTGGCCCAGACCACATCAGGATGTGGTCTGGGCCACATAGGTTTCAGATCTCAATTGCGTCCTGGGTGCGCTCACACATGTCATTAGAGCTGACCGCTTGTGGTCGGATTGGTTCATACCAGATCTGAACAGGGTCTTGAGTGAGGACTTGATTTGTTGATTGGCACTGGATGGCTGCAGGTAGAGTTTAAAACTACCAGGACACGTCTGTAACACCATCATAACAAAAGTTCCTCTGCCACACTCTCTCTCTGATGTCAGCAGTCCAGCTCTAATCAAGATATGAAATAATGCTGACATTTCCATCACATTCACATCATAAGGGTAGATGCCATTTTCTTGCATAGCAGCAATCCAATTCCCAAGAAGAAAATATATGATGTAGCAATATTAGATGAAATGTCAGCATGGCTTTTTGCTCTGTATTCTGTCACATTACAAACAAACAATGGTGAGCACAGGGTCAGCAGCATCTGCCCCCATATGTTGACTTTAAAAGACCAGATGTCTGTGTGCTTGTCCCTTTCAGACCAGATGAGACGCATACATGAATTCTGATTGAGCAACCTGAGTGAGAAAAAATAATGTTGCAGAGCGTAGCAGTTCAGTCAAGGAAAACCACAACTGGTTAGAAGATTCAGATACAACGTCAACCTGCTAATCTGCTAACCAGCTAGTCAAGACTCAGGATGGGAAAGGGAAAGGGAGGATGCAATGTTGTCACTGATGCCTTTATTACTCAACCTCTACAGCTGATGAAAAATTAAAACTCTTCATCACCATCAAAAAAAAAAAAAAAAAAAAAATGTACTAACCTGAAAATGTTGTCTTAAATGTTGAAACTTATGTCAGGGCTCCAGACTGACATTTTTTACCACACAGTGGCCCCTAACTTAAGGAGCACAAGCAGAAAATTTAGGGGCGCACACTGTCAATTGACTTGCAAAGCCAATATTCACATCTCCTTTTCATTCATGATCCTCACACAGATTGGCCCGCCACCTGTAATGACAGGTAATGAGTCGAGTTCCATGTTTCACCAGTGTAAAAAAAGAAAAAATTTACTGGTTGCACGTGTGCAAGTGGATGAAAAATTTACTTGCACTGTCTCAAGGGGCAAAACGCCCCCATTTAGGAGGAGTCTGGAGCCCTGTTTTACACACATATCCAGATTCAAGGGCAAAGACAATGATGTATAATGAAAGACAACGGTTGAAGCTCTCATCTGTTTTTATATTGTGTGTTTCTATCTTCTGCAGAGGCTGAGAAGTGAAGGCTTTAGCACAGGGGTGGGGAACCATGTTCCATGGAGAGCCATGTGTATGCAGGTTTTCCTTCCAACCAAAGACTTCAACAGGTGATTTCACTGATTTACACACATCTGTGGCTGAAGGTGTGTTCATCAGTGAAATCACCTGTTGAAGTCTTTGGTTGGAAGGAAAACCTGCATTGCACTAAATGCTTTCTGAGTGTTCACTAGCGCAACAACCATTCTGAGAAAAGGGTTAATAAAGGAAATCTTGTCATGGAGAAGCTTTGACCCGACCCAATCAGAGCCCACTTTTAATGGCTCAACATGACACCTCAGGTTCTTCTTTTACTTTTCCAGGCAGTGTTGCAACAGTGTTGTTCCTCCAGGCAGACAAAGAGACGATGAGACGGACTGGGTTAAAGATTGACACATGAAGTTGATCCTGCAGCTACTACAAAGTTCCCATCAAATAAACCAACTCATTAAACCAGCCCTGCACACTCTCATCTTTTAATTGAACTTCCATATTTCACGAAAATCTTTGAGCATCGGTGAATGTGCCATATCCTCTGTATGTTTCATGTTTTGGGACTAATCAATACAAGCGTGATTAAAGCTAATGTGCTATATGGAAATCTAGCTTTCAGGGCATTGCAGTCTCGTTATCTTCTACTCCTTCTATACATTTATGCATATGAATTCAGAGAAGGATCAAAGATCTTGAGTCAACCAGAAGACAGGATTACGATGCCGATGTCTTCAGCAATCTTATCAGTAAACTGTCTCCTAATCCCACTGGGACTGAAAAGAAACACCCATCCCTTTTCACACCACTGCTCCTGCCATCAGATGTGTGCGCCTTGTTATGCTAAAAGGAGAGTGAAATGTCTCAACACAGACGCAGCCTAAAAGGCATCAAAAGACAGTCACAAATGATTTCTAAAGACCTCAAAATTATCTCTGAAAAGCATGCTCTTTGAATTTTCAAACAGTCACTGAGGAAACAGCTCTTCTTTAATCCTGAGGAAACTCATCCATGCTGTTATTCTCAACAAACAACACAGATAACGGCTCCCCGTCCATCTCAACCGACAGGAAAAGCTGCTCCACTTTGACCATAATGCATTTCACACATGCTTCGTTCTCTCAAGGTGGGAGAAATGCAGTGATTTCCTCTACTTTCTTTATCCTTGCCTGGGCTGTTTGCAAAAACAGACTGGAAATGTCAGCATTGCTTTTGAGAAAATGCTTCAAGACCAGCACCATCAAACGAATAAATCATATCTGGGTCCAAGCCGTTTGCATAGCTCGCCCAGTTTTCTTTGGAGAAAGCCACCTCCGAATGAAGTGTGTGGGGCCTGTAGCCAGGATCCAGCACACTGTTTGGCTCAGGGAGGTGGATTCTCAGGACGGACTGAGGAAAAGGCGTGGGATGGTAGTCATCGGCAACAGTGATGTCATGTCATGTTTTGATTTCTTTCTCGTATTACCAAAGAGTTTGCACTGTGGGAGACACACTCCACCTAAATACAGAGTGCTGTTGGGAAACATACATGGAGAATGTAATTGGTTCCTCTCTCAACATCAGTGATTGAAAAAACATTTGAAAGCAGTTACTTGTCATATCAATCTCCATCACTCACCACAGTGTGATGTTCTCCACTACTGCACCACTCTCCACCGTCATTTGTACTGAATGTCACTTGGACATAAATTATGAATGCAGTTTCCAGTAGTTCTGGTTTGTTTGGACAGAGCAAACCTAATTGGCTGAATTAGCAGCTTAAAGTTAGTGAGCAGACTTTGAGTTAAGATTATTTTTTAGAAAACCTGTGTTAAATAATACCCTGCTTCACCTACCTTCACAAACAACCTGACATCCATTAACCACACCCAAAGTGATATAAACACAGCAGGGCTCCAGACTTACTTCTTTTTTTTTTTACTAGGAGCACAGTGGCCCATAACTTAAAAATTTAGGAGCACAAGCAGAAAATTTAGGGGCGCACATCGTAAATCGACTTGCAAAGCAAATATTCACATTTCCTTTTCATTCATTCATTCATTCATTCATTCATCCTCATACACATTGACCTGCCACCTCAGGGAGCTGTTGACCAAGCTAGAAGGATTTAGTTAATTACAGATTTTGAATGGTTTGAACAGAAAAGCCGCCACATCATGCTTGTTTCAGGAGGATACAAGTCAAAAGTCTATTGGTTGACAATGCTGAACATGTGAGGCAGACAATGAATATTTGACTTTTTTTTAACAATATTATACTTTGAGTTGGCCCTTCCATGTTTCACCAATGTTAAAACCCCCCCAGCAAATTCACTGGTTGCACATGCACAAGTAGATGAAAAAAATACTTACACTGTTTCAAATTTTAGGGGCAAAATGCTGCCATGTAGGGGGAGTCTGGAGCCCTGCACAGCCACTGGTCTGCAAACTAAAGTGAAGTGCACTTTTGGACACTTTTCAAATCTTATTTCACACCTTATTTTATGTTGTATAATATTCAAGCAGTTATTTGATTAGCCGTTCATTGTTCCCCGATTTCTAATGTTTATTTGTATTTTATTAGAAATACATCGAAGTGATGAGACAGTGGGTGCACAAATAAAATAATGTCAGCTTTTTTTTTTTGGTTTATTGATTGTGCTGACATCCTAAATTGATGTGTTTTAATCTCATGTATTGGAAAAAAACTCATCAAACCAAGTCATATACTCTCCACCCTTAAAATGGCTCCTGGATTCTGTGATTGAATGTGCCGCTCCACCTTAGATGTCCTGTGAGTTAAACTGTGACATAATTAGTTCATAGATTCATGAAGAAGAGTTTTATGAGGTCACCGTGACCTTTGACCAACAATATCTAATCAACTCACTGAGTCCAAGTGAATGTTAATGCCAGATTTGAAGAGGTTCCCTGAAGATGTTACATCTTGTGTGACACAGAGGAATGTGATGTGCATAGGTACGGACGGACAAATCATGCAAAAACTTGACAAAAAAAAAAAAAAACCCAAATCAATGCATTATTTTCTGATTGGCTCAGCTGACCTGCGGCTGTGGCATAATACAGAGTGATCACTAGGTGCACATGTGCGTAGGAATACGGTGGTCAAGCCAATAAAAAGGTTGCAGTTCCTTGCAGTTTCTTAAAAGTGTCTCAGTACGTTGTATCTGGTGGCCACATCTCTCTGCTAGTCTGCTGGTGCTCCTGGTACTGATCCCTGCTCAGGATCTAATGCAGGTAATGCATAAAATACGCATGACTACCTCACACAACCCACTGTCAAAAAGCCTTAACTATCCTTTTCAACCCCCATCACACCCAGGCCATTGTGAAGGAAGCAGAAAGGGTTAAGAGCTGGTTTTAGAATCCTGGATTACGTGGGTTCCCCAAAGTGCTTGAGAGAGGCCTACTTTTTTGAAGGGGAGGTGTACGGGATTGGGACACGCGGGGGTGTTTTCTTTAAATGTGTAATTTTATTTATTTATTTATTTTTTTGCCTTTGAAACCCAGTCTCGGAGGCTTTGTGTGGCTGTCACATAATGGGGTTTCCTGTCACAAGGCTGTCTGATGCCATTAATTTGCTTCTCCCACAATGTTCTCTGGGGCTACTGCCTATACGCCAAACACAGAGCTTTTCAATGCCAGCACGTCTCTCCCTCGCTCTCTCGCTCTCTCTCTTACTCTCTGTCTCTCTCAGAAGCACCATCTTTTCAAAGTGCCGTGGCGCTGCTGGAGAGCCTTTTAAGAAACCAGAGCAATGCGGGGGGTGGATGGAGGGTTTCAACCTGTATGGTCTTTCCAAACATACAAGGGGGACGAGGCCCGAGCATGAATAAATACAGCACAGGCAAAGCTGCTTTCTGAAGAAACTCACCCCTCAGACATGTCTTGGGGAGAGTAACAAAAAAAATCAAACTTGGGAAGAAAGACAGAGAGGAGAAATAAAGAGAAAGGAGGTATTAGGAGCGCCCCCCGTCAGCCATCCAGAGTTCCTGCAGCAGAGTACTTTCCAAGGATCATAAAAACGAGGGGTGGGGGGTGAAAGAAAGAGAGGGGTTTTTAAAAAGCATGAGGCCCAGGAGATACAGTCACCCCCCTGCTGGTCCTGCTCTTTTCACTGAATACACAAGACAACAGGGACGGCCTCTCCATCTGAAACAACCCCTGGAGGGCCATGGAGGAGCTCTCCTCTCTTCTTCACATGCAGGCCTGGAGGAGTTTGGGAGAGCAGCTCCACAGACACAGAAACAAAACAGAGCTCTGACTGAAACAAGATCGAGAGAAAAGAAACAGTCAGTCAAAGAGCCGAGAGCCTGCACATGAACGGGATATAAGAGGAGAGGGTCTTTTCAGAGCGGCGAGATGAGGGTGAGCAGGGGGTGCAAATGTCACTCATCATATTGGCTTGACCTTTGTCTCCGTCGCCACATCGCACCCATGCACAATACTCTGCGCACGTACAAAAGAGTCTCGTCAAACAGCCCGCCACGCCGCGGTGTGCAACTGGAGCCCGCTCAACAATCTGCAACCTCTCCTGTGGCTGAAATGAACGTGGATAATTTATGATACATGGTTGTCTGGCAGGAATCATCGAGTATGTTTAAAGACTGATTCAGCTGAGAAACAACAGACTTTCCCTGTAACGACATAAATGAAAACAGAAGTTGCTGTAAGTGCGCTCACTTGAAGTGGGTACGTTATTGTTCTCACAATACTGCCTCTTGTTTTTAAAGCACCTTAACAACAGTTAATGTATCGAACAAGCACTGGCTTACCTTCTGAACTTAGCTCTCCAATCCACACACTGCTGCATCTACGTTGCAGCATTTCCACCCAGGCTGATGGCCGTTTCAGCTCTATATCAGGAATAATGTCCATCGGCGTCATCAGACCTGAAACAGCATATCACATGACCGACTGTTCATGTGCACTGGTCAATGTGAGCTGGTGCAAACAGGAAGCAGACTGCCTACTCTGTGTTTGATCAGTTGTAGGAAATGCTACAAATGAGGGACAGCAAAGACAGTTGTTGTGTTAAAGTGCAGAACTAAACTCACAATAGCTGCTGGAGCGGAAAACAAAGTAACACCTTCAATTGTCAAATCAATTGTCCACGTTTCATTCATCGCTGGTAGTTGAGGCTAACAAGACACAATCTGTCAGCATGGTGGCTTCTAAAGGGTTTAGACCATCCACAGCCCTGCAGTCTGCAGACTGAAACAGGCCCAGCAGTGATAACACAGGTCTGGTAAACTGTAAACACTGAACCGCAGTGAACCAATCACGTTGTCAGTACAGAGGTCCAGACTTTACGTTAGCACAACCGCTAACACTGTGTCGGTGTTAAAACTAATAAAAAATGCTAACTGTGCTAACAGCTCTGATACTGGAAATTGTCACCTGAGTGTGGGTCTGACTGACAGTCTCTCTGATGTGTCCTCCTCTGTCTACATGGATTAGCAGCTGAGGTGGGCGGGGCACAAGCCCGTATAAAGAATTTTTAGAAAGGAAGTAGCTAAGTGTGGATGTGCTTCCAGCCTCACTTTTCCATTATTTTATCTTTTTCAGTGGGAAAACCATGTTGAATAAAATATTGATGATGGCAGAAGATTTTCACAGAGTTCAGAACATGACTGCTGAGGAACTTTAAAAAATATGACATGAACAGTGAGACAAGATCTCAAACACAGACTCATGCCTGTATGTTGTTTCAACAAGTGTAGAAAACCTCCCTTGGTATGTGTGTGTGTCTATGTGCTCACATACACACTTCAAGTACACACGCACATGCCCATGCACTGCTGGAGTGCCCTCACTCTCACACATACTCACACACACACAGCCTATACAAACCCCCACTCCTTTTTTTCATCTGAATGGTCTAAGTCCCCTTGCAGAGCTATACAATCCCCTCCATATGTTTGCATGCAAGCCTCCTCCAAAACCATCGCACACACACACACACACGCAACTCCCCCATTACGTCACAGAGGAGGTATTCCAGTTGGACCTGTGGGGATTAAGAAGTGGAGAGAGCTGAAACTTCTCCAGTAAAACCTCTGCACATCCCAGCTTTGAATCCAGCTATTTTCACCCCCCGCCCTCCTCATCCCTGCACCTGCTTCGAGTTATTACCACTCCCCTACCCCCACCCCCTCTCTTCACCACTGGGAAGCAAAGCCTGAGCTTTTCAAACTTCCTATTCAGAGGGTACAGCATTGGGGAAAAAAAACAGCTTTCTACCTTTGCAGCGATGTGAGGCTGAGAGCCGCCTCACTTTGTGCCATTGTGTGCTTTCATGTTTTGACTCGGTCAGGGTTTGTGTGCTGGAGTGTTCGGTGTGGTCTGAGAGACAGCAGAGACTCTGCGTACTGGTTTACCTCATGGCCCAGATACATCGCCTCGCTGCGAGAGCTGTCTGTGCTTCACTGAGACCACCTAGAGGAGCAAAGGCTCCCACTAAGCTACTGAGAGTGAAAAGCAAACAACAGTGTGTACACACACACACTGAATGGTAGTTAATCCACCTGTGGCTGTACTGTGGCGGCTGTCAGGTTCATCATCCTCATAACAGTGAGCAGTGTGGTAATGACTTCAGTACTTCTCCCAGGACTGTGGGGGTTTGACTAACCTTGAGGGAGTTTCTCCTGCAGTAAAACATGTACACACTTTTTTTCCCCATTATTTTCAGGTCCAGTATTGTACCAAGAGGAAAACATATTTCTTGGCAGCGTGCACAGAGTTTTGGTCATTTCTACCTCCATGCTGGGAAATAATATGGTAATATTTAATTTTACATATAATGTAGTTCCCAGGGAAACAATCTACCGTTATTAAGGGAAACAGGGACAAAGTTTTGAGATGGTTATTTAAGTGAAAGTTAAATTGAGTGTTGATTTTTAGATTTACCAAGAAAAAATCAAATGAATACAAAAAACACATTATATTACCTGATTTTTCATGACGTCTGTTTTTTGACATTACAGTAAACTGTCACTGCTGTGAATGGACAAACTGGGCCACAGTTGCTGTTGTTCATGAACAGGCTGGTTTCAGATGTTATTTAAAGATTATAGCTTTGTAGGAAAAAACAAGAATGAGGATATCATCCTACTTCCTATTTCCTAGCTAACAATTATATTATCTATTTGATTTCAGATCTCAAAACTACATTTGGTCAAACAGAACGAGATGTAAAATGCACAACTGGAACAGTTTTAGGGTTGATATTCCCAGCTA